>CM062863.1:3021221-3064200 GCA_031772225.1 Eubasilissa splendida | reverse complement strand
TGTCGCTTTCGTATAATAAAATTATTCAATGTTTAAAGGTAATAAAAAAAACAGAAAATATTTATTTTAAGAATGATTCAGCACAAATTGCAAAAACAAATTGACAGGTAAGTACCAATTGTCATGCATCAATTAAATGAAAATTCACCAAATAATGCAGACACCTACAGACAACTTCTAGATAGGATCCCGAACATAGACACATGGCGAGCATTGCAAAGGTAAGAATACTATTCTTTAATATGAAAGGAGGAAAACATGTAATGTATTGATGGTGATTTTCGCTAATTTTATTAACAGACTTGCACATATACTACTGTGTTACGAGATTGCACTAAAAAGAGGATAGAATGCCATAATGCAAAATTTCTCATGCATGAGTTTTAAATCTTTAATAATCATTTGTTTTATGTATTTTCATAAAAGATCTTAGAAATCATGAATTTTGGTTACCTTCAATGCCTGTGACAGGCGTTTTACCATTTAATTTACTAAATTTGTCAACTAAACATTATTAAATTTAAGATGTCATAAATAATTTAAACAGGATATAGCTTGTTTTATCCTCATAAAAAGCATTCTGGGTGTGTAAAATTATATAATAATCAAATATGGATATTTGATCAACTATATAAACCAAAATAAAGTAATTTACTCATATATTTTATGTAATTCTGCATAAACTCTTAGTATCCGCATGACAAACCTTTTTTAATATTTTAAAAAATTCAGAAAAATAAAATCTCATCAAGATAAAAAACACAAGCCATCATTATTTAAAAATATCTACTTATTTTGTTTGATAAAAGTTATACTAGGTCCATTCTATAATACTACATATATTCATTTTATTTAGCTAAAAAAGCACCAAAATAAAAGTTTAGAATGCCATTGTTTTTGTGGGCAACTTTCATATTTTTTTTAATAAAGCACGTTTGAACAGGTATTAGAGGTAGGTGTGTAAACATGTATTTCAAAACAGGGTGACGTCACAGAGTCTAAATTCATTTTTTATCATAGTCAGATATGCTGGACAACGTCTTGATATAGTGGAGAAAACTCGTAATCCCGAATAATTAGCGGCGATTTGGTGAATTTACCATTCAGCAGCCATATTGAATGCGCACAACAGGTGATAACTTTGATTGTCAAAAATTTGTTACGAAAAACTTTCTCTTTGTTGTTAGAATTTTGAAATCGACATTTATTTTGTGAATATGTTTTACAACACGGCAATATCAAATCAATATGAAAGTATCTTAAAAGAGACAACTATTTGTGATCTTCGGTATTTTGACACACACAATAATAATGAGTTACGCAATTTTCGAGCAAATTCGCATGTTTCACGCAACATATAGTACATTCAAGATATTATTTTACTAACTGGAAAGGAGTAATAAAACGGCAATAAATAAAACCAAGCGTCCTTACCTTAGCGCTCTCACTCTTTTGTAAGGAGGACTCAAACTTGAGTTTTTCACCGGTGAAGCATTAGGAGGAGTATCAACATCTTCGTCTTGAGAAAAGTCAAGCTTTCTGGGATGCGGTGGCCCCTTTACAGGACTCAAACAGTCGTTGGAACTGTTCAAAGAATCTGACATGTCATAACCTGAACTCTCCGTCGACAGATCCGTGTGATTCCACGTAAATTCGCGATCACACGTGTCAAAATTCAACTTCTGCGCACAACTCATTGTTCAGACACATTTATAACACTATATTACAGCACTTCTGCACACCATTAACACTAGAATTTCTAAAAATAACACATTCACTACGGTACCGAAAACAAAGCACACTTCGCACAGTATACGTTATGGCGGTGACGCACCATTCATTTCACATTATTTTCGTGACGCAGCACCTGGTTAAATTTTCAGCCAATCGCAGCGCATAATACTTTTGTATTACAAATCCTTTTGATTTCATTGGATAAAAAAATAACTACCTTAATCACGCTACTGACCTAAATATTAAAACAAACTCTTCTAATAATTCAAATAAAAAGAATACGTAGTAATAAAAAATAAAATAATAATTTAATATTAAATTTTATTTCAACGTTTATACAATATCTTAATTTAAGACTCCAAATTTTAAATAAAGTGCTTACTTGACACAAAAATATTTTGCGACCTTCACTTTTAACGGTCAATTTAATAAGTTGAAAAGAGATGAATGATCGGTTCCCGGATACATCTTTAGAGGTAAAGAAAATTGTGAAAATGAGAGGCTGATTTAAAAAAATCATTATCCTAAAATATTACATCTGTAAATTTATTAACATTTTGTTTAAATATGCTTTCTTTCCCGTCGCTTCTCAAAGCTGAATGAACAGTTGCTCAGGGTGCCATATTAAAGGAGCGCGTGAAGTGCGACTGTTTTTAATTAATTTTAGATCAATTATTTATTTTTAATTAATTTCACACTGTAATTAAAATGTCTGGGCGATTTGTCAAATTACTAAAACGGATACGATTTTATTTGTTGTTATTGTGTTTAATTTGTGGAACTCCGTATTTATTTTTTATGAAATTTAAAAATACTAATTTGAATATGTATTATTATTGAGTTCTGCTAGTTTATAACTAAAATCACTTGAATAAGTCGATTGTACGTGGTTTATCCATAGTTTTAAAATGGTCTAATCCTCTTAAAACAGCTGTAACATTTAAATAATGCGTTTCGCAAACTAACAGATCTCATCAATAATATTAAACATCTTATTGTAAACAAAGATTGTTATTATTTTATCTATTAACATTTATCAAAATGAACAACGTTACACATAATACATAATCATTAAAAATAATATTGTTTTAAAGTAATGTAATGGCTACACGAATAGGATCATTCGTTAAGGCTACATTAGGGCGATTATTAGGGCCATCATTAAAGCGCTTACCAAAAACATTATCTTTTGCCATTATCGGGGTCAACATCAAACGGCCATAATCAGAATTATCAGCAAGTCCATCATCCGGCCATAATCAGGTACATCGTCAATGGCCGATGCGAGTCGCCATCATCAGTGGTCCGTAGATGGTCACAATATATCTTTTTTCGATGGCGGTCATTGGTGTTCACTGAACAACCATTGAACAACTGAACATAGATACGTCACTGAATGGTCACTGAACTGGTCTTGATGGTAGGGTTGTCAACTTTCTTAGGTACCAGGGAAGGACACTGATCAAAATACTGAGAGGTCCGTTTATTAAAAAAAATGCAATTTTTCGAATACCAATTGTGGGTACCGGGAATGAAGAAAAAACATGAAATAAATAAAATTTGTTATTCGTGAAATTAATATCTCATTTTACAAAAAATGTAATATTTTTCTTCCATTCATTATTTTTCACCAATTGATTTTTAAAGTGATGTAATGTTAAATATAAATAAATGACCTATGCATTTTTATTAAATCATTGTGACAGTTATTTCTCTCGTCACTCCATTTAATATTTGTTTTGCTAAGAATGCATTCTGAACTTTAAAAATGTTTAATAATTTTAATTCGTACATTTTTAATAATTGTTGCCATTTTTGACATGTTTTGACTATTAAATATTCGCTGAAAGTGAAAACCGATGTAAATTTTTCAAATAACTTTTCAAGTTCATCAAATAGTTCATTCCATATTCAATTTTATTCGTTCTGCAACATTCACAATATCTTTAAAACCGTTGACCATTACACGCTTTTGCCGCCGCGTCGTGTCGTTCGCTAGAGCGCAATAGAGTCCGATAGATAAGGAGGGTGACATTATTTATGTTTCTTGCCACCCGCCGTTCATCATCTCGCTTATTAAAATAGTAACAAGTACACTAGAAAGTCATTTCACAGTCTTCCAGGTCTCAATATACATACATACCTATAACGAAGACACACAGGACCAAATGTCTGATAAAATGAACTATACTTTCCAAAAGAGGACGTTTGGCAACCCTACCTGTTTGTCAAATACCTTATCCATAGATACTTATCTATGTCGAATACGTTGCGGAATGATCGCGGATAAGTTGCTATTTTTAACCTTTGTAACCAGATCTGATTATCTAGGGTTCTTCATTTTCCGTAATTTGTTGCTTTCACCCGTACACTTAACAGATACAACTGACCACATTTTGATATAAAAGTTAAGAATATATCTAACATTTAATTACTAAGCGGTGATAAAACTCGTCCTGGTAAGTTTTTATATGGTATAATAATTTGTATGCTTCTAATCCATATCCAGGAACCTTTCAAATACTAATACTACAGTTTAGAGACATACTAGAATTTAAAAATAATATCTTATTTTTTTAAATAATGCGTTGGATTTGGGACGGCGTACATTTTATGAATAATACTATGGTACACTGAATTTGAAGTACTAAATGCAAATACTGGGTGTAGTACTTTGGATAATGGATCACTGAATAAGAATAGTAAGTAATGTATTATAATAGTTTTTCAATAAAATAAAACACATTATTTATGTATAATATATAAATAATGTGTTTTATTGATTAGATGACTGCATTCACATGGTCTTCAATAATATGTCTAATTAGTTGCAACAACATAAATGGAATAAAAATGATCTAAATCAGAATATTTGTTTGTACTTAGTGACAAATTATATAATCTATTTTTACTGAGTACTATTACTGACTATTTTATTATAAATTTTAATTAATATTGTGGCCTTTTATTTCACTTCATTTGCTACATAGCCTACAAAAATTGGGCCCCAATGTAAAATGGAAAAAAGGGCTCTCTAAATGTATTGTATATATATAAATATTAGTACTGTAAGATTTATCCAATAAATAATACGTACAAAATTATGTGGTTTTTTGTCAGATATAATATTCACAATTTCATGAAAAAACATTAATGTTCTTAGACATTTATAAATACTTGCTTCGCTTTAAGGTGATTTTCACTTTATGGTCTAGTTTCAGGCCCTACGTAGTAACGGGGTACTGTATACATTGATAATGTTTTACGTGTTTTCATAATACAGATGATAAACGATTTTATAATTCCATTTCTTGCTGCGGATTATTATTAAAGCTGGGAAAGGTATAGATACTCAAACAATATAAAAATATCAATGCAAATGGATTATAAGGCGCGAACTTTTTGTGATTTTATCTAACGTGCCCCAATGCACCACATACGCTGCATTGGCATAGTTACGCCGCTGTACATAGTTGCATACTGAATACCTTCCATATACCTTCTTAGATTTTTCAAAAAGTAGGTACGCGCATTAATTATACTAATGATTGTGTAACTTCATGGACAATTCATCCAAGTACTCAAATTGTCTATGTCCATAGAGAAAATAGGTTAGACGTCTGTCAGCTTTCTAAAATGTTTTCGGACGAGTAATAATCATATAACGCTGTATTGCTTGATATTTATTACGTCAAACACATTAATATAATGATTTTCATGAATTTTTCATCAAAATAACATGTGATGTGTATCAAATCGGGTTGCGTGTATTTTTTACATTTCATCTTTGAACTTTGAATGTTTGGTTTTATCGAGTCGTGAATGTTTGCTGAGGCATAAATTTTTTTGTTTATCCCCGCGATTCCCTAAACAGCAGAATGAGTGGCGTAACTAACGGGCTTTTCACTCCTCGGGCAGTCTTAGGGGCTGCCCTCATGGGGTTGATAGGGGCGGCCGGGATGTTTTTGATTGAACAGATCTACAATGACAGAAGGCGAGTTGTTTTGGGTGAGTTTAGTGCATAAGAATTAATTTACTAATCGTCAACTGCACCACAGTAATGTCATAATTTAGATTTTAATAACTAATTGTTAATTGATTGCTTCTACAAAAAAGCTTGTGTTGTGGAGAAATCAAAAAATTTGAGGCGATTTAACACTAGACCTGAAAAATTTAGAGTTACTTACGTCTTGTTATCACCTAGAATTCTTTCTAGAAAGATTTGCCACCTACAAATTTTGTAACGTGGAGACACTTGACATGATCTGATTTTCACTAAACGTTACTATACTTCTCCTGAGTTGTGGTGAAGGTCATCCTTAAGATGGTCGAATTTGAGCAGGAATTTCCATCTCCTAGCCCCCAAAATGCAGCATGCACGCCATATTGAAATCTAAAACAAGAGACCTTGACTGGTCCACCCTGCAGCCAGCCGGAAAACTTCTCTCCATTACTACTAGGTGATATTTTCAAATTGCGTGTGAATCAGGGCTCTATTAATCTCCTGATTCACCATGACCAAAGTGCCTTCCCGTCGCAGAGATTAAGTTTTTCGCCCGCCATTTTGTGCGACCTCTGCACCTCGCTTGCCGTTCACTCGGAAGTGTGTGTTTGCCCGCTTCCTGCATTTGCTGACCCAGGAATGTGCATCATCACGTCACAATATTTACAAAGGTTTAGCAAGCTCTGGGAATATAATTTTTACGGTGTATTCTTGGACAGCTGATCGGTTAAATGTAATGATTTAAATTGTGTGAGTTTGATTCCCACATAAAAAAGATTGATCGATTAGAACATATATCAATACAGAACGCTGACATCATCTGCCGGTATTGGTCAATCATAAATTAAGTTTATGGCTGTAATTGTATTAAGTATAGGAGTAAGCGCAATGCTTGACACAAATGAGTCATGAAATCGAGCATCTATTTCAGTAATAATACAAATTAAATTAGTCAAATTGAAAGATATACAGAAAAAATCTATTTAACGAAAAAATGTTTTAGTTGCTACCGGGATTCGGACCTGCACCTTTTACTATTTGGGGAGATGCGTTATCCAATTTTGCCACATTAACTAAGTAGGTTTGTGACAAAAAAATATATTATATTAAAAATACCATAGAACTATGTTCTGTAAAAATGCAACTTCATAAGAATATGTTCTCTTTAAAAATTAGTGATAATCAACTTGATTATGACTGCCAAATAATTAGTACAGAAAGAGATTATATTAAAGCAAGATTTTTGAATAACCTTGTGGGCTTATATTTTAATTTCCATCATCAGAACCATTAACCATCTACATCAGTGATACGCCACATCGTTTTGGGCGACACGCCAGCTTTCACCAATATTAGAGTTACCAAAGAACACTTGTCCCGCCACCAGACATCTACCCGACAACAGCGTTCAAATTTATCACAACATGTGTACATTCTACACGCTTTATTTATTTCTAATGATGCTAAATTATTCAATTTAAGACCAACATTTTGCATATATAAAACAGACGGGGGTGACCAACAGAGTTAAGTTAAATTTTACAAATTTTTGACACGCCGAGTCCAAAAGGTTCGCCATCACTGATCTACATGTGTCAAATTTCACATTGGCGAGTTAATATTAGCTGTTTAAAACAACATCCTTTTACATATTATTATAATATTGACATAAATCAATTCACACTATGATAACCATCTTTTTATTTGCAGTTTGTTGTTTAATTACAAACAAATTATTCAACATTATTTATCTTTATGTCACATCTGTTGAGGTGTACTGAACAAATGTGTATGATTATTTTCAATTTATTCTTAACATTGAATATGTTTATTCAGCGGGTGCCCCACTAATATTTGTCACGTAAACTGCATTAAATATAGTATAATTGTACTAACTAATCTAACCAACCTAACCTAACCTGACATAATAATCTAACCCAAAGCTTCAAATACCTTCCACATTTGTGTCTCTTATACTCTCCCTTGTGGTGTTAATGTTCACAAAAGCAGTTGCTCCTTTAAATTATTTTTGTCCTAGCACAATTCATGAAGCTGAATCAATTTAGAAGCCACTTCAGAGTAATAAACCTCTTTAAAAATGTCAAAACAAAAGTGTGATAAATTTCAAACATTTACAATCAATTTTTTTTTAGATAAGGTCTCAACTGTATCGGAAAACATTCATTTTGTGAAAATCAGAGAATTTACTGCAGCGGTCCTCTAAGTGGAGGTCTGCGAGGAAACTTCGCTGGTCCGCAGAGAAATGTAGACATTATTTGCATTTTTTAATCCATGGTGATAATGGATCCATTTGCAACGAACAGTCAGTAATTGAAGCATGAATTTAAAAGAAAGCCTCATCGACCTATCGTCCGATGACACTCAAAGCTACATTTCATTCATCCTTATCAAGATGTCAGTTTTGGGTTTCCATAAAAAGTAAATACCCTTTGCTTAGTGAAAAGGTGATGAAAATTCTGATTCAATTCTCTACAACTTAATTTATGAGAAAATGACTTTTCATCTGTCACAGCAATTAAAAGATGATACCGATCTCAAGTTGAAGTAAATGCAGTTCTCCATGTTGCAGTAACATGATTGAAGCCAAATATCCATAATCTTATTTCAAGCAAGCCGGAACATCCATCACACTAGAAATGTATGATGCTAAAAGTTTCATATAATTATTCAACCAACATTTAAATGTTTTGTTTTATTTTATTAACTAGATGCATTTTATGTGTTCTTTGATAATTTGTCCACAGGATTTAAAATTATAAATTTAGTGATCCATGAGGTCCCAAAGTTGGGCGACCGCTGAAAGTTAGGCGACCGCTGATTTACCATACTCACCAATTGGAATTCTTTATAGGCCATGGTTCTTTTTTGTCTATAGTTTGCATAAATAGTGTTATCTTTAGATAAAGTGTTTGAAATGTCAAATTGTATGGTGAAAATTTGAATCTTTAAAGTCTTATTTTTGTGACACAATCAAATTCTTTTTTTTTTTAAATTAGGGCACTCAATTCTACTGGAAAACACGTATTTTGTAAAAATCGCCTTATTCGTCAGATTTTCAATTAAGCTGATTTTTTACTTTCTTATCTCAAATCTGTTTATGCACATCTTTTTTAATATTCCCACTAATTTGCTTGTTGCCCTCGATATCTGAGTCTCTATCTATGATTAGTTGTTTCATGCCACAGACCAGTAAATGAATAAACATGAAATAAAGTGTATGTATGAGACAGGGATTTGGAACATTAGTTGTGGAACGAGGGACATTCTGCACACGCTCTTTGTGGAAACATAAATCCGATAGTTTATGACACATTTACGCAACGATAGAACTATTTACTCTTTGAAAATTAAATCTTTGTGTAAACAAGATGTATTTTTTACATTAATGAATATTATATTGTCAGTGTTAAAATTTTTGTTCCAATAGTCTTTTTTTTTTTAAATCGCGTAGCTATGTGTGAGCTAGGTGTGGTACCAAAATGATCATGTGGGTGACACCAAATTGAAAATATTGGGACAAGAAATTTGCCTAGTTCATGTCTATGTATTTGGTTGTCTGTGTTTCTTACGTAATTAGTTGTTCATCAATATTAACACATTCCGTACTGACAACGCGCAAGACGCGTTCTCCTTCAAAACATGACCCGGATGTGTACTACACATCTGATGGTTTTTATGGTCCTATTCATTTGCTTATATAATGTTACAAAATAATCGAGTGCTTTGACAGCAGATCCTCGTAAGCCTCAGCACAGAAATATTGATACTTCGTTTAGATTATTTATCACGCTGTATATTTAAAATGAAAATATTATTTGCGATTTACCATTGTCAAATGTATATTGTTAAAATGTGTAAATTAGCACCCATCGGTGTAAGATTTCACGTGATTTATGTTAATCATTCCAGTGCAGGACAAATGATTGTAGTCTGCACTGTACTGTACACTAGTCATGTTGTATCATCAATACGATGAGGAGTTTTGTTATTATTTGTTTGATTATTTATGAATGTCTCGCTTTTATGATTCAAATGTTGTACTCTAGGGATACTCCAACACGCACATAACTTCAAATTCTATTGGTTATTTGATGATGAAATCATACTCAATATAAACAGAAATTGATTCATTACATATAGTGAAACACAAACAATGCAATGCATGACCTTAAAAAAATGGAGGTAATACAATTATTACAAAATGGATGGATATAAATAAAACAATGTAAACAGTAACTCGAATAGTGCAAATAAACTCGATTAAGAGTTATAACATTGCTTTATTTATGTCCATCCATTTTGATAATGAAACTCTACAAAGTTATCACCGATTCTATTAATCATGTACAATTATTACTTTCATAGTTATGCGTAAATGTGTTTGTGCACAGTTCACTGGGAAGGACGGAATGAATTAAATTTTATCGCATTTATTTTTGATGTATTAAAATTTTATTTGTTAAGAAACAATATACTTTATGTAGGTAGGTACTAGAATTGTATTATTTTTTTAATTCAAATCTTTGGGTAGGTACTGAATTCACATCAATGTTATAAACCTATAGTCCGACCAACGTAAGTCGGCAAACTTAGGAGGGCGACACTGTACTTTGGACAGAAGTTACCAGGTGTTAATTTTAATACAAAACATTATAATTTAAAAAAAATTGCATCATCGGTAACAATATAACCTACGTTAATGCCTATTGCACGCCATTTTGACATTTTGGTACTATCACTTTTTTTAATTCAAATGTAGGAAATACATATAATTATCTTATACAAAAACACTATTTTTTTGATATAAATTTAATATACTCTTATTTATTTAATTCAAGCAATTTATTTATTTATTTGATACAGTAACTTTTTTTTTGCATAAGTAAGAAGTAAATAAAATAAAGTAAATAGTAAAAACAAGTTTTTTGAGACAAACCTAATAAATAAAACAAAAAATAAATTCACATTTTAATACGATAAATACATAATTTTATATATTGTAAATTTTTATTCTATTCCTGATTCTTCTCTAAATTTTCAAAATTAAAATATCAAACTTACAATGTTTCACGCGCATAACAACCGTCAACTGAAACAAATGGTGAGGAGAACAGTCGGGCGCAGGTGGAGGGAATGTTAGCTCGAAAGTCACCGCACGCCAAGTTATGTTGGTCGGACTGTACCTAAAGAGATGTGAGTGTTGTGGCTTTTTGAATATGTAAATTTCTAAATAGTGTTGAAACGTTGACATTTATGTGCGCTGAAAAAAATGTGTAGTCACCATTGTAACAAACGAGTATGACATATTTATTCTCTATTATGTCACATATTTTTCCGAGGTTCTAAATTTTGTGGCAAGGGTGCGAAGTAAGACGATTTCACGTAAAAAAATTGTATTAAATATAAACATAGAATATTAAAATTAAAAAATTATTGAGTTGTGTAAGGTCTGCACCTGAAATTGAACTGATTCATGATATAATTCTAATATTTAGTAAAAATACTTATTTTAATTTAAAGTTATTTTTGATGTGCATAGCGTTAACTTTGTGGTTAGACAATTATGTCTATCTTCATGTGGAACGTGAAGAAATGGTGGTAGTGAAAATGAAACAGGGGAATGTTAAAGGCACCAGGAATAGAGCGACCATGAGAACCACGGCATGTCATCAATAAACGTATAAATTGGTTTTATCGCAGACTACCAAATATATAGACATGAACTAACATATTTTCAATTTGGTATCACCCACATGATCATTTTGTTACCACTTATGCAATCAAATAGCTCTGTGGCTTTTTTTAAATATGAGACTCGATTGGAACGAAAATTTAAACGCTGACAATATAATATTCATTAATGTAAAAAAAGATGTCTTGTTTTGACTTTTCTCTTGCTCATTATTCTTTTTGATTTTCCCATATCTAACTATCCTATTATGTTTTGAATTAAATAGTTTGTAATGTTTTGTATATGATATGAATTTAGAGACAGTGTGTGATGAGTTTCTTAAACTCACAGTATGATAATGTTTCCAGCGCAAGATCTGGCCCGCCTGGACCACCAGGTGGCCTCCATGAGAGAAGAGTTGGAGCACCTGAAGGAACTTCAGGCGCAGTAGTAAGGGCTTTGCATTTTTTCCCCTGCCAAGTAAAACGCATGTACGCCTCTAAGATGGCATTGTTTTTCAAAATTTTTTACATTTTTAAAATTTGTATTTTACGACTTTAAATGATACAATTGAATTAACATTTTGAGCTTTATATATAAAAAAATAATAAATAACAAAGCTCTTTCAGAAAGAAAATATTTATGATAATATTATATATAAACGACAGCGGATTATTTAATTGCATTGTAACTTTATTTTGATATATTACATTACTTTTGTGCATTGTATACATACAAAAACAACAATTTTTCAAGAGACATAATTTTAACATGGAATATGTGTATTTTCTGTGGGTCCCCCAGTAAAATTTTAAACAAAAAGTATGTTAAATAATTTTATAATATTTATTCTCTCACTTTTACCTTGTATTTTCTTAGGGGTATTTTTCATAACCCAGAATTAGACTGGCGCTTCTACTGAGTATGTTACTACACCAGTTATGAAGACCGTAAATTATACTATATATAATACGATCAATCACAACAGAAGTATATATTTTTATTTGTTGTGTTAGATGTTTGTGATACAATTTAATTTGCATTATTAACATCGTATTTTAAAACTAATATTTAAAAAAAAAGTAGTTTCCTCTTGTGTACTTTATAACGAGTCAGTATTAATAAATAAATAATAAACTGCTATTTTCACGTGTAGCTTATATTCCTTGGCAGTGTAGTGGTCTCCTTCCACGTTAATGCAATATTAAAATGTATATAAAGTATGGCAAAAATTTACTTATAATGCTGTGTTACTCAACTTTTACCCATTTTAATAAATCGAATTAAATTAATTTAGTATTCAGAAGCGAAAGAGCGCCCAGGCAGCCAAGCGGCCGCCACAGAAGCATCACTCGAGGAAGCTGTCTGGTGCGAACAATGATACGGTTGAAGCAAAAGTAGCCTCCAAATTGTCAGTGTCGTACACGAGTGACACGGACTACAACACAGAGTATAACTCGGCTGTCGGCACTGACTACGATGTGTCGAGCGAAGAGTTTTACGATATGTCATCCGATTCAGAAAGAGAAGCAAGCAGGAGGGAGAGCTTCAAGAATGGAACGAAGAAGATCAGTAGGGAAGTTGAGGTAAATTATTACGAAAATACAGATTTATGTCAATTTTCAAAGTGCACATGCTTAGGGCCAGTTGTGTGATCAGTAGTCACTTTTTACTAACGCCAGTGGTTAAAATCGTTTATGGGTTGTTTGAATGTCAAATTTACTATTGTCAAAACATAGATGAGATGTGTGACAAATAATCTTGAAATATGCTTTATCTATGAATTTTTTCACCTCTGCATTTGAAATCTGTCACTTTGGTGGATATTTTTTTTTTGTATTATGCGCTAATATATATTAAACAACGAGATCATCATCGGACGAACTTTCATCAATAAAATAACAGGATATTGAATGATTAATTGTTGTATACTGCAACTTTGAAAGTGTTAATGTGTCAGATGACTTTTGCAACAGCTGTGAAGAGTCCACTGTATTTAACTATCGATTCTTGTTTTTTATTATCGGATAGCGGAAAGTAAAATGAGTTTACTACGGGATATACTTTCGAGGAGTAAATATTTTTTTTACCAACAATCAAACAACCCGTTTTTGCAAGAAAAATTACTTTCACACAACCGGCCCTTCGTTTGATTTCTAGAAAAAGATTTACTAAAATTATTTAAAGAGTCACATCAAAATAGCTATTTGACTCCTACAACATAGCGATAGGGATGTGTGTTCCTCTATATATATTCTTCATTTAACATGATTCTATATAACACATAGTGAGTTTAGTGTTTCTAGTACTGGTTGAAATAATCGCTTGATCGGTGTAATCAAAGACATTTTCAACTTCTAGATTCTGTCTACCGTCGACACATTCTTGACCAACGGTTCCGAGGAGGACGTAAATCGGGCTTTCGAGATGCTGAAGGATCTCCAAACGGAACTGCAGACACCTGGTCTGAGCACTCCGCCCAACGACAGGCTGGTAGCCGATGTGCTGTGGCGTCTGGGAAAGTGTTGTCAGAGGAAGGCCAACGTGTGCGAGAAGAACAGAGATAGCGAGGGAAAGAGAGAGATCATATTTGAAGGTGGACTATCTCTATCTTTTTAGATATTTAGAATTATTTATTTCTTCTCTATCCTGCTTGATAACCTCCTGAATGTTATGTTAGTATATTATAAGTGTTAGTATGTACTGTTATCAAGTTTATTTATTTAATTCTTAACATAGTGCATACATAGGCACTCCTATATATTGCTCTAATATAAACACGATTAAAGTCTTTTCTTTTACTAAAACTTATCTTTTACATATCTGGTCAGTTTCACTTTAAATCTATTCAATTTCTCCTTCTTTCTTATGTTTTCTGGCATTTCATTAAAAATCTTCATCGCACTATACATCATTGATTTCTGAGATTTCGTCTTCTTCCTGAATGGCGTCGAATGAGGTCTATCCCTTCCTCTTGTATGATGCTCGTGCTCATGTTGATTTGCATCCATTATTCATATAAATTCCACCAATATTTTCTTATTAGCCAAAAACAAAATGCTGCTGCAGTAGTTGATGTGAGGAATAGTAACGGTTGTATACTATTTTACAAGACTCGGTATTCATGAGTCTTCTGATCCTTCGGAGAAGTGAGATTATCTTAGCAATATTTTTAATCACATATCTTGTATTTTGCGATAAATTCAATTTCAAATCTATTATGACTTCTAAATATTTAATTTCAGTCACTTCCTTCAGACTTTCACCATCTATGACAATTGTTAGTGTAATTGGTATTATTTTATTTCCAATGTTCTAGTTTCATTTATTTTTAATTTATTTTTATTCAGCCATATTGCTGTATTGTATAAGTCATCATTTAATTCATTCAGTATAGTTGCATAATTAGCGCATATGAACATGATTTAACCTCTCAGGTATCGAGTACTGCAAGGAAGCCGTAGAGAAGGATTGGGAGAATGCAGAGGCCCATAAGTGGTACGCTATCCTCATAGGTCTGAGGTCAGACTTTGTAGGTAAATATCATATTCATTATTCTAATTATACTCGTACGTCCTGTGATAAATTCAATTCCCAGATTTAAACTCTTGAGTGAGAGTCTACGTGGATTTCATTCTAAGTCGATCGTAACAATTAAATTGTATTTGAAATAATAATACAGTTGATTCCGCTTAATTGGGACACATTGGCACCAGAACATTTGACCCAATTGAGCGGCTGTCCCAATTAACCGAAGCGAGCGTAAAATTAAACAATTAATATTTTTCTTCAAATACACATTGTGTATAAATATTAACACACTAACGGTGGGAAGGGTATTAAAACCCTGAAAAGGAAAATTTTTGCACTAACTTCTCTGTTTTTGAAGTTATATTTATATTATGTATTGTGATCTTAAATTTAGTGTCCCAACTAAGCAGAATGTTGTCCCAATTAAACAATTTCAATTTAAGTGAGTTCCTTGGTTTTTTTCCGTTCCTTGAGATTAACTATATTTATTTTTAATTATTGACTAAAATTTAAAACTGTTTTTGAAATTCATCTTACTAAGCCGTGAAATAACGGACACCTTTGTAATTTCAATATTTTCACATCACTGTGGCTTTACGTGTATTATTGTGTAGTGTGATTATTGTTGATAAATATTCTTCATTTTACAGGCACCAAAGACAAGATCCAAGATGGAGTCCTGTTCAGGGACCATGTGATCGAAGCGTTAAGACTAAACCCAACCGATGCAAGCCTTTATCATTTGATTGGTCGGTTTAAATTTGAGGTGAGAGCCATTATTTTAGTTAATCTTTTAGTTGTTATTATTTGAATAATCTGTTACAATTTTCTGTTGACGACTGAAATAAGATTAGACTTGTGCAATCCGCTGCTGGTTCCCTCTCCTGGTGACTGGGGAAACCAGTCGATTTATAGTTCTTAAATTTATGTTCAGGTTGTTTTAACAGAGATAGGCTGAAATAACACAGGATTAAAAAGGGATGGTTATTTAGTTTAACACAATTTATTTAAGATATAAACAATAATAAAAAGTTAAAATAGTTATTTTTGTAAGTTGGCACGTAGTTAGCGTAGGTTTTGATAAATCGCGGGTGCCTTAAGATGCTGTGTGAAATAAGGATTTTCTGGATCCTGAGAAGTGCGGAAATGGCCTGTGCGCACTCTTGCATGAGTCACGTGAAAACACCGTGCAAGAGGGTTCGCAGTGGCACAAAAGGTGGCATAGCATCACCATGTGTTTAAAGTGATAAATTATTATGTTAAATCACATAAACACCATATCACCGTGAACTCCCGCCCTCTTGACTGTGCTTCTCTTAGGTCTGACACTAGAGAAGTGCCTGTTGCCAGCACCACTCGGTCTGTCCAACAGGTGGGGGATCTTCCTCTTCGTCCTTCGACGTGGCCCACCACAACAAACTTCTCCAAGCTATCTTAAGAAATTGAAGGATTCGTCTTAGGCAAATGGTTGAGAGTCTGTCTCTGGTGTTTAGCTCCTGCAGAATGGAGATATTTGTGTGTTATGTTTTAAACAATATTGATCATAAGTGCAACTGCCGTATTACGTAGTTTTCTTCATTCTTGTTGAATTTTGCACCTGATTATAATAAGTCCACATAGTAATCATAAAAATAAAAGTTGAGTTATGTTTCAGCTCTCAAACTTGTCCTGGTTGGAGCGCAAGGTGGCTTCAACACTGTTTGCCGAGGTTCCGATGTCAACCTACGAAGATGCGCTGCAGGAATTTGAAAAGGCAGAAGAACTATCCAAAATACAATGGAAAGAAAATAGGTAACTTATTATTTTTTGGCTGACATTTTAGATCACGTCATTGCAAGGTGCATGAAATTGAGTCCCGTAAATTTGTAACAATATATACTTTGTACAAGATGTTTCAAAGGGAATGACAACTAGTTTTGTCACAAATTAACAGAACTACAATATGTTTTGTGCGGTAAACGGTAACTTAGCAAAATTTGGTTTAGATTGGTCAAAGGGTGTAAGTTGTATAGATTACAAAACTGATTGGATTGTGTTATTTCATTTTGTTTTAGGTTATTGTTAGCCAAGTGCCACATAGGCAAGGGGGACTACGCCACTGGTGTGAAATGGTTGGATATGACTGTCTCCGTTCCTAGCAAAACGTCCGATGTAAGTATTACTGTTGAAAGTCTGCCGATGTTCACGCGATAAAATAATGATAGGAGATCGGAAGTCTCCCGTTTGCATGGCTAAATTTGAGTTTTAGTTTACATTTTAATGTTAACCATTACCGTACCATGATAGAAAATACCCACGCTGTCAACTCTTGTTACAGAAAGGTATTTAAATTTTTTAAGCATTTTAAATTGAGCATTAAAAGTGAATAAAGATGAATAAATATAATTCTTTCCCTATATTCTCATATATACGTCTCATTCAAACGACCTCTCTTAATCAGTGAAAGAGAGAGAGAGAGAGACATAATTATATTTGTATGCTTATTATCCTTTTCACTGAAATTAATGTGTGATGTTTTTCTGTCTCACTACAAATGGTATTTTTTATCACACTTAAAATCCAGCAGACTGAGTTCAAAAATAATTAATTTTTTTAAGGATTCGCTTTACACAATTGGTTTTCCACTAGTCATTTCTAAACGCAAATGTTTATTTAAAGGATTAATTGAAATTTTTTTTTTACCGTTTTTGAGGTAAGTTTGAACTTCATAATTACATATGTGAAAATAGAGCATGAGACGCGTTTCGCCTTGCAAGGGCATTATTAATCTAATAGTTTAACTCAACAATTTGTATTTATAACTATAATGGGGGACAGCTATACAATTTTATGAAAAGGGAAAATTGGAATTCTGAGGATTTCCATACATTTTGAATGCTTCTAATTATTGTAAGTAACCATTCAGTTTCAACACTAATGGTATTTTAATGTCATGGGTAATTCGTAGAAAAGGACAGCTATATAATTTTACAATCTAAGATGATAATATGATAAGAGAGACATTTTTGGTATTCTGGAATTTATATTCTAGGAAATAGTTATTTTCACATATGTGATTAGCTGAAATATAAATTTTTTCTTGCATATGTTTTTGTAAATATTACAGATTTAAATTGGCTTGTCAAACCTGTATAACGTTATGATATTGGAAGCCTTCTAAATTTCCGCAATTGTGTTAAATGATATAAAATATTTTTTGTTTTTGCTACAGGATCACGTAGCAGAAAGAGAAGCTCAAACATTGTTGTCCAAGTATTCCAGTTATAGAATTTCTAGTGAGTGAAAAATAATCAATTCTCTTATTTTATTACATACTCAACATAGTGCCAACCGTTCACTGTAGAGAAAAATTCTTCGCAAACAATGACGCAAATCTCATCATCACATGCCTTCGGCAGGATGAGGAAAGTAAAACTGTGAGGAAAAATATTTCATCGTCGTTCTTGTTGTAATAATAATTTTAAAACATGGTGCCAGTTAGCATTTACGTGAAAACATAAGATAAATTAGGACATTGAATGCCTTGTTGGTTGTAAAATTAATGTAGTACAAAATGCAGCACATTTTTCTAGTGTAACTTAAACATTTTAAAAGTTTATAAATGACCAACACAATATGAATGTTATAAATCAAATCCAAAGGCTCGAATTACTAAGTGCAGAGTTTTTTGGAAATTGAATATTAAAAGGTCAGATTGAATGAAAATTTATAAATTTATCTCGTCTTGATGAAAACAAGTTTTTAAAAATAATAATTGTTATGTTTTATCTGTCAATGTTTAACTGTAGACTGTTTATTTTCTTAAAAATAAAGTACACCATTGTTAAGAGCGATGACACCGCCATGCATTTTCATGAGAATTGACGATAGCGATGTGACCTTCACTTGTCATTTTGAGATAAATCCCTAAATTGCTAAACTAGATTATTTGACCTTATTTAAACTACCAATACAAGACTTCACTTTACAGATACACATCTGACTTTCAAAATTACTCGCAACTATTTTATTTTATATTCATAGTGCAATAAGTTGTGGCAGCTAAGGGTGAACGTTTTAATCTAAGTTGTGCTATTGGTGCATGTGCCATTATACGCAAGCGCAAGATTATGACACTGTCAGCGCTACATGTGTTCCGGTGATAACAATATTTTTTCAATACAGCGATTTTTCTAACTGATTTACCTAAATCTGTTTTAATTATGTTCTGAAAAAATGAAATTTCACTAAAAATTATTATTATAAATGCTTGCGTATGGATGGCCACCCGTGTTATAGGCGTGCACAATGTTACACAAGTGTCCCTACAGTTTTGTAGATATTTTTTTATCATGTTAATTAGTGGTGAATTTTTGTAGTGTACTGGTTAGTTGTGAGGTATTGTTATTTTGAAAATGTAAATAGGTAAACAGTGGAGTGACAAAAACATGCGTAATGTTATTAATAATAGGCCAGTCGGAATTTAAATACATTGAAATTCTTCCTTTAGGGTACAAATTTTGTTCAACTTTTCGTGATATGTAAGTGTATACAACTGTATTTAAATAAATTTATGTCCCGGCAGTTTAATGTAGTGATTAGATAAATCGTGATTGTGATAGCAATGAATGGTAACCGTGATTTGACACTGGCTTACCAGTGATTGCTCGTCAAATTATGAATTACCAATCAAAGTTTATTGCATCACTAGTTTGATGATAGAAAATCTTATTTTAAGCGGCATCTCCGATGATGATAAGCTTCTTGGCATCTACACCACAGGCAGCGTGGTACTGAAACATGTACAGTACCCAAACATGGTCATAATATAAGATGGTGATTATTTAATTTAATATTTGATTTATAATATACCAATGAGAATGATTTACTAATTTATTATTGTTTAAAACTTTAATTATGATTTGATTGTTAATTAATGTATTAATTAAATGTTAACAGACTAAGCACGTTCAATGCGTATTTCTTGTATTAAATATGTAACGTCATAATTATTACCGTACAGGCTCAAATATAAGGGGACCAATTATTTTTCTCTTTTAACACTTACAACGGCCTTCGCCATGATGATGCGCTTCCCTGTCTCTTGTTTAACATCGCCCTTGAATACTTTTCTGATTCTACCGTATAAAGTTAATAAATCTGGTTACAATAGCTAGCTTAGTGTAGAACACAATAGCTTCCACAATGACGAAAAAAACGAGTAATTTCACATATCTGGGTTTAATCGGTGCCAAATATGAAAAGGGGGTGTGATTTATACGCTGTAACCACAACTTGGATGTAGAATTTGGTGAACCCATCATTGTCCAAGTTAGCAAGCTGAGGTGGGCTAGTCATATCCAACAAATGGAGTTAGAACGACCACTAATGAAAATGGCCAAAGAAGTGCTGAAAGATGCAAGCTGCGGTTGTTGAGAGGCATTACCCACGACGTTCGTGCAGTCGGTATCGTGAACTAGAAAAAAACCGTGGAGGACAGATAAGAGTGGCAAAACTTTCTTATGGGGTGTATTTTCAGTTTGAAATTCAAGAAATTCTACGCTAATTACATACTCTTTTAAGATGAGACTAATAGTTAAATTCTTATAAGTATTATTTAAATACTAAAGGACGTTATTTGTTACGAATATCTCGCTGGACAGGAAAGTTATGAGAGAAAGAGATGACAATAAAATTGTTGATTTTCTCGCATTCGAGACAAATGTCAAAAATAACTTATATCTTATCTGTCTTATCCACATTTTTTCATATTAATATTGTGGAATGAAATAAATTTGAGTCATTTGAATTAATCCATCGAAAATTAAATAATTTATTGAAGTACCTAATTGATTTACATGAAATTTGTCAATGTACCTATATATATATTTAGACTGACGCATAAATCAATCTTCTAAATTTAAAATTATTATGTCAGATGCATTTCGTGGTTTTGTTTAATATTATCGATTTAAAACCCCACATAGCCGTTTTGTAATCTGTTTCATAATTACGTAGTATTTTGCTATATTTAAAAGACAATGTTGTAGGAAATAAACAATTATGACTTACATATAAAATAATGTACATAAAATGTTTAATTTGTACAAGAATACGTTTTTTCCCCTTAAAATCATTAAAAAACATCTAATTTATGAAATTTGCTACTAATGTTGTGAATAAGTTCATTATTAATTCATATTTTCGCTAAAATATGCGCGAAAACATATATTTTCGGTATTTTTTAACGAAAATTACCAGAGCGTGGATATTTATATATTTGACATCGACGGCAGTTCGATTAGTCACGGTTAGGTTTGCTGTCTCTGGTCTAGACACAGTTGTTTACTTTTGTGCAATTTTTAAAATGATCTATTTAGAGAAAAACCTTGCCTTCTATTTGAGCTAATACGGTATTTAGAAATTATTGTTTCCTGTAATTTGTTTAAAGAATGTTAAAAATAAAAATATTAATACTGCATGGGTTATTTCCATTCCAGCGACGAACATGATGTACCTTATTCAACTTTGTGTCATTTGATTTTATATATTTTTATAATTGAAATATTAAGTTTAATTTTTTTTAATTGTTAACATATGTTTTATGCATTAAGTGTTTCATATATTTTCAAATAAAAATTTTTACATTACTTTTGTGACGTGATTGAAAATTTGTTATTGTCTATGTAAAAAAAAAAAAACTGACAACATTTAATGCCTTAGTATATAGTGTTCAATTATACAAAAACTAGATGTTTAAATATTAATCTATATTAAATATACTGTCATTGTACGGGGAGAAAGACAACTCATAACCTTATAATCAAGATGTCCAATATTTGTAGTATCGGCAGCTGTTTACAGGCTGTTGACTATGTAAGGTTTTCGTTTTTCTGATGTTCGTAGTGTACTCTTTTAGTATAAATTAAAATGCCAGATTTTAAATAATATCATAGTCAAAAATGCATGTCTCACTGTGAATTTTGTACACCTGCTAAGTGTGACGACGACGATTTGTAATTGAGATTTAACGATAACTGTTAATTAAGATACCAGTCATTGCTTGAAGAATTACGAGTAATCAGTTGTCAAACATCGTTACAATCAAACACATCACAATAACTGTTCAAATAACGATTTAACCATTATTGACACGTTCTTATATCGTTATTTGACCGTTTGTCGCATTAATACGTATTTTAATTAACAGTGAACATGTTAAGTATCATTGTAATGCATTATAAGATGCGATGGTCGGGTAATGTTAGGCAAGTTGTTGCATAATATTGAAAGAGAAGCAAAGAAGAACATTAAAAAGTAGAAAGGTACAAGCAGCTTCAGATGTTGACTTTTGCAAATTATGATAGATAAGTAGATACTCGACAGATTACCAAATATATAGACATGAAATAACATGATCATTTTGGTACCACTTTTGCAATCAAATAGCACTGCGAATTTTTTTAAATATATGACTCGATTGGAATGAAAATTTAATTTAATATTATTTTATATACATTAATGTAAAAAATATGTCTTGTTTTCACAAAGATTTAATATGTTTACTGTTGCAGAAATGTGTCATTAACTATCGGACTTATGTTTCCACAAATAATGTGTGTAGAATGCCCCTCGTCCCGCAACAAATGTTCCAAACCCCACTCCCATATGTACACTTTATTTCATGTCTGTTCATTTACTGGTCTGTGAGATACTCTTTTAATTTGATTTCGGATTACTGACTTTGATAATATATGCTTCGATATAATTATTGTTGTATTCAGAATTGTTGTGCAGATATAGCTTATCTTGCAATAATTGTATATTTATCAATTTAGCGTCCCAAAGTACAGGACTACTTCAAAATAAAATTATAATAAAAAATTCAAAACACTTCAAAGATATTGCAATTTAAAGCACATTCATTATTATAAAATATTGCAAATATTAATCTTTTAAATATACAATATCTGCATACTATTAGTGGAGACATTGTTTACATGGAGATATTGTGCATAAATGTATGAAAACTGTTTTTGTAGGTAGTTTACTGCACTTTGATTAATTTGAATACAATTGTTTTTTGGGTTATTCTGCCACTTGTCGATTTGTGCCATAGCCGACGTTTCATCAGCCTTAACGATAGCCACATTTCAGTGGCTATCGTTAAGCACGTCGCACGGAAGCTCGTCACGTCGTTAAACGTCGCACGGAACACCTGATAGGACAAGAAATAACCTAGAAAAAACTATTCTCTCGTGATAGATTTCTTTAAAAAATCAAAATTAATGATTTTAAAATAGGTAATATTTCCCAAGACATCTTTAATTAATCAATATGTATTTTCAAAACTTCAAATAGTATAAAAATGGTGATATGTAGTTTTAAATTATGATTGTGACAGTTTTGATATGAAAATATTAGATTGTAATATTTGTATGTAAAGATATTTTTAAATATATTGTTTGGTTTTTGAATTTATTTTATTACTGGTCGTGGGCGTGTTTGACAACTTGAATTTTTTATTGAAGATGAATATGAAGATTAAAATAAATAAAAAAGGAATGAGGATTGCTGTTAAATTATATAAATACTAGCACAAGCATGTTGATAGGTTCTGCGAGTGGCTACTTATAGTGGGTGCGAAGGCGGCGATTCAAATCCATCGCCGTCATCGTTATCCCCAGCTAACCGACGACACAGATAACATCTACACCCAGAGACCAGACTTCTGTCGAGGGAAGCCGCATTCAGTCTGGCCTGATCCCTCGTCCCGACGGGTCTCGCCTGGCGCTCGAGCGCTGAGGATGCGGTAATATGATGTTGATTCTCTGGCGTCGTGCTGGTCCGATATTGTTCTTCTTTCCCGGGTAGACTTCCAACCGATAGAGGTAAGACCTCCGTACTGGACGAAGTACTGTATGCAATTACGCCTTGTCGTTTAGTCTCCGAAAAAGGTGGCAATATTCACACACATAAATGACCAATAATAAGAAGAAATCCCAAGTGTGCCAATTGAAGGAACAAGGACGCATAAACACAGGGAATAGAAAAACAGAAGAATGATCCTGTTGATTTCTGAAAAATTTAAGAGATTAGTTTGGTACAGTTCCATCGAATCATGTATATCTAAAGTCAAGGTTGCTGTGACAATTGTCAACCTGCATCAGGAGATGGTATGAGAAGAAGTAGTTCAATATTGATATGGTGTGTAGTCATTAATCCCGCTATTATGCTGACAACTATCTTCCGCAACAACGGCATAAGGTGTTCAATTTCCCATTGTGTTGGATGAGCCAGGCTACTATTGCGAGAGCTATTATTGCCATGCTGGACCGAATCATTGGGGAGATGGATATTTTCCATATTGTGACAATATAGCAAGGAACTTGTGGTTCTCATCTCCCGACTAGCTGGTGATTTTCTATAAGTAACAATTATGAAGAATGTAAATGATAGTTTCTATCAATCTACATATTTTAAAAATATTGCTCTATGTGGTATAGACGGGAGAAAACAGGAGAAATATTCAATTGTGAACTAGACGAGGCTTCTGCAAATCTTTTGTTAAATTAAGAGAATACAATAAATCAGATACATACCATTTCGTCTGTTAGTATTTTAAAACTATTGACTGATGCTTACTTGTTGGTCTTAAAGTTGAGATGCTTGCCTAGTGATCCAGTGGTCGGGGGTTCGAGTTTCATTCCAGGAGACCATAAAGAATCAAAATGTATGATGCATGAATATGTAGGTTACAAATTATTATTTGATTAAGGATCAATCATTGATTGATTTGGCAGTTAGTAGTGCAACATTTAATAAATTTTTTTGACATTGTACTCGTACCTTTATGTACCCTACCGCCCCATAGCCAACTGTATTTAATTTAGTTCAATTTACATCTGCAGATGGGAAGGACTCCTCTTGATATTAATTCAAAAATTGTGTGTGTGTGTAGTACAAAGTCAAAAAGTTGCAGTTTTTTCAGAAGATAGCCCTGTGGTATTTTAATACAAATTAAATGTATCAATTAGAAAGATATATAGGAGAATTCAATTTATTGAAAAAATGATTTTGCTACCGGGATTCGAACCTGGATCCTTTCATATCCAGGGAAATGCGTTAACCGATTACGCTACACCAACAGAGTGTAATGACAAATTTTATTTCAAATTTTTAAAACCCATCATCTTTTATTGCAAAAATCTCAAATACATACCTTTGCGTAATATTCGCTAGGAGATGCCAGTTCATAATAATTCATTGACCCTGACGATGTAAGTGCTAATATATAAGACCAGTGGTCACTTATGGTTGCGAAACGTGCTTAATTAGCACTTTTTGAATGCAAAATACTAAGAAATTTATGGACCGACACTAGATAATGAAACTTAATAATAAAAATTAATCATGAACTCAAAACTTTAATTGAGGAAGAAACAATTGTAAGATGGGCTACCCATGTTGAAAGAATGCCAGATACAGGACACCAAAGATCATGACCGCGAGGATACCTCAGTGAAAGCGACCTAGAGGTGGGCTGACTGGAGCAGGATGGCAGCGTCCAGGAACTGGACAAGGATAGGCCATGGAAGAAGAAAAATTCATTAATTCCATTTTCATTATGAGGGACTCCAGCAGCCTTATTCCCAGTAGAGTGAGAGATGTGCAAAATACGACATCGAGAGGTTTAACTGATCTTATATTAGATAAGGAACTTTTGCTATAACATGAGTTGACATTATAGCTGCGTGAGCAAATTTTCTAGCACTGTATGCTGGGGTTAATGGGTTAACAAACTGATTATTATTAAAATCCACGATGAAAATGAGTAATTTGTATTATTTCTACATTTTATGCGACATTATGTATTTTCTTATCTATGATCATAAAGAATGAAAATATTAAATTCTCTTATATATTATTGGAATATATTTAGTGTCTATGGTTTAAAATAGACAACGAACGCGTTCAAAGATACCAACATTGTAATGCTTAATGTAGTGTGACATTTGTTTGTATGGTAGTTCGCACACCTGGTCGCAGCTGAAGTACCAAGGTTATTTGATATTTTTTCCGCACACAAACTATCATTCTATTGTTATCTATACCTTGATTAACTTATTTGTGCATTCTGCTAAACAGCAAACGCACTTCATATCGTTTTGTATCCATTCACGCTGCCAGCCGTATTTCATCACTTTGCATCTGTTGTGTTCATGTTTTTTATAACCGTGTAATCAGAGTAAATATTATGTTCCAGGCCGATGTTATTTTTGAATAACTAGGAAATGAAACACAATTTTTTAATTCGGTTTTTATTATCGATTATTTGGTTTATTATTATTATACACGCCCTATTTAGACATCAACATAATTTGTAAAATAACAGAAAATTTCATCAGAAGTGCAATACGTAAAGAAAAAAAAATTACATAATGTCAGTATGTTTTTACATAATCAAAAATCCGTCACCATTGAGTTGAGACACAAAAAATTATAATAATGCAGTCCTATAAAGAGTTAAATTTACAGAAAAAATGTCGACTACCTCCGCATATTCATTCCCCAAAGAATCCCCGAGAATTTTGTATGGAATATGGCGTCGGCCAAGTGGCCGTCTCTGGTAGTGCCACAAATGTGTGCTCTTTTAACCATTTTTTTCATAACATTCTCGCGTGTTATTTCAGCAATTTAATTTCGAATATTGTCCTGTAGCACGGGTATTGATGTTGGCTTATTGTCGTAGACATTTTCTTTCAAGTACCCCCACAGAAAATAGTCGGGAGCCGTCAAATCAGGTGATCGAGGAGGCCAGTCGGTGTCACCACTTATTGACAAGTGGCGTAGCTCGGATTGTGTGTGAGGGGCACCATCCTTGCACGTGTTGCAGGCCCAATCGACTCAATTCGGCCACCAAGAACTTTTCCAACATGGCCATTAATGGTTACGGCGTTGCCACATTATTTATATAAAATGTTTTAATGATTTCAACACTTTGTTGAGGCGTTAGATGCTCC
This sequence comes from Eubasilissa splendida, assembly GCA_031772225.1. Lineage (NCBI taxonomy): Eukaryota > Metazoa > Arthropoda > Insecta > Trichoptera > Phryganeidae > Eubasilissa > Eubasilissa splendida. The sequence goes on along the minus strand of CM062863.1, from coordinate 3,037,238 downwards.
ATAATAAATTTAAATCAACTGCTCTCTTCTACTAACAAACACGAACTGACAAATGGCGGCCAAACAAAATCGGTTTGGAACATAATATTCACCTGTATTTATTATATATATTTTTTTTACAAATTCAGCGTTTTTGACAGCTGTTTAATACAAATGAACTTCAGAGTGTCGTTTTGTCATTACGGGAGTACACAATTATTACATCTTTCACACTTCCTCGATATATTTGCACCAAGACCAAGCCGTCCGTATTTTATTGTAATATTTTTACTGAATGGTTGTCAACCCGCCTCTAGTAACTAGACAAGTCTAGCCTCGCCGAGCTGCTTGTGGACGCCGCGGGACTTAGTACAATTTCAATAGTTAACTAGTATTTCTACTTAGAAAGAATACTGTAAATTTGTTGTTTAAATTGGGTAAAACTGATACTGAAATTAAACTACTGTCTTTTATGATACAACCCTTTGTAACTGCATTACGTGGTATGGGATAACAATTGGTTTATGAATAAATAAATAAAAATATGTGTATTTGAGGACGAGATGTAAGAAAATGGCATATTGTTGGTCGACATATCGACTTTGTTTTAAGTATTGCACATAATCGATATCTATCCTATACGTATGTTGATTATACTGCTTTTTATACTATAATAAATAAATGCCAACTTGCCCCAATCATCAATTCAATCATTCAGAAATGTTATGCGAATAACCTTTCCCTTACGGTGCTAAAATAAAAACGCGCATTACGGTGCTGTAAACTCAGTGTACATGTAGATTTTTGCGATTTTTATGTCGGATGCACGTAAATATTTTAAATTTATTACTTACATCAATTATTGTGTAAAAGTGCTAAAAATGAGAAAAAAATATTGATCATCACGAATGACAGTATAAGACGCGTCTAACTCGGCCGGCGCACGCTCTGCCACTAAATGACGATCGGCATTCGGCACCCCGCGCGTTGCGCTGTCGGCAACAACCCTGCACGCACACATACACGTATTGACAAATTCACGTCAGGTTCTTCGAAAACTATTTTTTATTGTTGCGTATGGTAAATACCAATATTTTGTAATTATTTTATTCAATACATACATATATTACGGAGAAATATCTAAAATATGAACTCTGTGTTTAGTATATTTACAAATATATTCACATAATAGGCAATGTTAACTCAGTTTACATCATCGGAGAGAAAAGGTTATTATAATTATGCAATGTTTTATGTATATTTGTATGTAATTAAATAAATCAAAAAATTTGACGTTAGTTCAAGTAAAATGCCGTTAACTTTATCGGTTTCCGAAGACGTCTTCACGACAGTCACCCAAATAACACACAACCTCTCTTATATTCAGGTCACCGATATGGAAGTGAAGCCAGAGCCGGATTCTCGCGATGAAGGAGGTTGGTCCGGGCCGAGCGGCAGCCCCGCGCCCCCCGACTATGCCGTGGACGTGTGGGTCCCCGACATCAAGGAAGAGTGCGCTGGGAGGTCACAAGCGGTAAGTGCTCGAAACACACAGAACATAACAGACCGAGTCCATCAGTGCGTCTGAGAAACAGTTGTCAACATTTTAATAAAATACTGGAAGATTGAGTCAAACATTCAGATAGTGGCAATGATTTTGTCTTAGGGCAGGTTGTGTGATAAGTAGTAACTTTTTACTATAGTAAAAAAAAATGCGAAAACGGGTTGTTTGATTGTTAGTAAAATATATGTACTTCTTGAAAGTCCCCCCCCCCCCGTAGTAAACTCATTTTGCTCTCCGATATCCGATCGTAAAAACAAGAGTAGTTAAATATGGCGGACATTTCACAGCTGTTCCAAAAGTCACCCGACACATTGACACTTTGAAAGTTGCAGTATAGGACAATGAATCATTCAATATCCCGCTATTTTAGTGATGACAGTTCGTCCGATGGTGATCTCATTGTTTAGTATATTAATGTGTACATTAGCGCAAAAATTCCACCACCAAAGTGATAGATTTCGAATGCCTAATCGAAAAAATCCATAGATAAAGCATGTTTCATGATTATTTGTCACGCCTATAGACATCTCCGTCTATGCTTCGACAGTAGTATATTTGATGTATCAACAAACCGCAAAGGATTTTTACTCCGGGTGTTAGTAAAAAGTAACTACTGACCACACAATCGGCCCTAATTGTTGATTTTTTGATGCCCTAAAGTGCAATTTTGTTAGCATGTTTCTCAATGTACACGGACACAAAAAACGGTGTGGTTTTTTTTTAATTTTTGGGGGTTTGGTTGGTGGTTAAATGAAAGAGATGTAGATTTGCGTGTCGACGTTTATTGAGATGGATATATCGAACAAGGAAGACAGATAGAATGAAGAAATGCAGGTATGTGGAAGGTGCGCGTGGGCCGGCAAGACCGCCGTTGTGAAGCGATGAAACAGGGGAGACTGCTTGGCAGTGAAGGATCGAGCCAGACCTGTAGTAGCAGCCGGGATCACTGTCGCTAGCGTCGATGCCGGCCGAGATAGCGGTGGATTTTAATTCTGATTCCTAGAAATTCCTTGAAATTTTTATAAGTATCACAGATGTCGTTATTTGTTACGTAAATCAGACGTGAGAGGAAGCTTTGAATAGAAAGAGACAACAATAAAATGGTTGATTTTCTCGCATTTGTTACAAGTGTCAAAAATAACTCTTATCTTAGAAACTTACACGTTTTTTCATATTAATATTATGGAATGAAATAAAATTTGTTTTGTCGTTTGAATTAATCCATGGAAAATTAAATAATTTATTGGAGTATATGTATATGAATATGTTTTGAAATCCAACATATATTTAGATATATTAACATATATTTAGACTGACGATACACAATGTTCTACATTTAAAATTACAGCTTCATTTTATTATTTTGTTTTTTATTATCGATTTAAAACGCCACATTGCCGTTTGGTGATCTGCATGTTTTATAATTACATAGTATTTATGAAACAAACAGCTAATATTTAAAATACAACAGTATTATATATAAACGAAATATTTAAACTCGACTTTCATAAAAATAACGCACATAAAATGTTTACTTTAATTAAGAAAACGTTGTTTTCCCTTATTTATGAAATTTGCTACTAATGCTGTTAATAAGTTCAATATTAATTCATATTAGATAATACCTTTAGAAAGAAATAAAAACCCCCTTGTCCATCCTCATCCAGGGTCGCGTCAGAGCTGCTTGTACACGCCGTGGGACTTTGTACAATTTCAAAAGTTACCTAATAAGTATTTCTACTTACTACTGATACTGAAATTAAACATACTTTGTTTTAAGTATTGCACATAATCGATATCTATCCTATACTATGTTGATTATACTGCTTTTTATACTATAATAAATAAATGCCAACTTGCTATAATACACAACCTCTCTTATATCCAGGTCACCGATATGGAAGTGAAGCCAGAGCCAGATTCTTGTGATGAAGGAGGTTGGTCCGGGCCGAGCGGCAGCCCCGCGCCCCCCGACTATGCCGTGGACGTGTGGGTCCCCGACATCAAGGAAGAGTGCGCTGGGAGGTCACAAGCGGCTTCGGATGGTGGCTCTCTCCCGACCTGTGGTGAGTTAATTCACTGCTCAAATGATCCATATACAGGACATAACAGACCGAGTCCATCATTTTTCCAGTTTGAATTTAGAGAAATTTTACTTGAATTACATATGCTTTCAAAATGAGGCTAATAGTTAAATTCTTATAAGTGTCATAACGTTATTTGTGGTGTAAATCATGCGAGAGGAAGGTTCGAATAGAAAGAGACGACAATAAAATTATTAATTTTCTCGCATTCGATACAAGTGTAAAAATTAAACTTTTACACGTTTTTTCATATTAATATTATAAAATGAAATAAAATGTCTGTTGTCATTTGAATTAATCCATCGAAAATTAAACAATTTATTGGAGTACCTAATTCATATTTATGAATATGTTTTGAAATCAGACGAAGTCCCGACATGTACTGACTGACTGACGATACAAAATGACAGCTTCAATTTATTATTTTGTTTAATATTATCGATTTAAAACATCACGTTACCGTTTGGTGATCTGTTTGTTTCATAATTACATAGTGTTACGTACTTCCGTAGTAGTACATATTCGTTGTACCTTTCTGAGTTCTGGAAGGTCTAAGACAATTAAATAATTTTTATAATTAGATACAATTGAGATACAACTGGTATCAAGCCGAAAAGAGCCCACACCTCGCGCGTGACCCCTATTTATCTCCACACACACACATATGTACGTCCCGCCCCGGCGGTGAGGCTCACTAACACAATAATATACAATCTATACAATCCAAAGACATCACACATAGTTTAAAATAGTTTATAACTCTATTCATTTTTAACATTTTGTTTATTTGTCTCCACTCAAATTCGTCTCCCGCAATCTTGGCTTCAAGATTATAAGATAGTATATTTCGTATATGCAAGAATTTTCCGTATTGTGGCATACAGAAAATGAATTTAATGATCTCAGTCTTTCTTATAATGCTTGTATTTTCTTAATTATAGCAAATAACAATGTGTTTATTAGTTTTACATTAGTGTAAAGGTCCTATCTATGTAATGGTTTAAAAAAGTCAAATCTAGTGTATTACTTCTCGTGTAAACGAATAATAAAAACCCATATATTTGCAAAAAAACGCGAAAATATTAATTATTATCGAATGGGAAGCTTTAACGATTTGTATATTATAGGAGAACGTCCTAAATATAATATCTTTGAAATATTAACATTCATGTCGTTTTTATAGGCTTTTTTGGGAGTTTATGTAAAATGTAATTTTCGTAGGATTTCGCCAATTTGCGCTTGATCAATGTTTATAAAACTGATTCATGATAAAATAGAAAATTAAATAAGACATTTGTATTTATGTAAGAATATACACCTAAGGTTATAAATTAATAAGGAAAAAAATAATATTACTAGAACACATTCTTATTGTGAAGTTGTAATTATTCAGAACAGACGGTTTGTGATATTTTAAATATTAATTAAATATGTTAATTAGAAAGATATACATATAAAATCAATTGGATCAAATCAAATGGAACGATTAAATGTATTAATATCAAAAAGGTAACATATAGGTTCGAAAATTTGTCGCTTAAAATATCGTCGCTGTAGCATAGTTGGATAATGCACCTTCCCCTGGTTAGGAAAGAGATCCAGGTTCGAATCCCGGTGACGCAACAACAATATTTTTCGATAAAATTGATTTTATATGTATATCTTTCTAATTAATATATTTAATGAATATTTAAAAAAAAAAAATTCACAGAAAAAATACTACTTTAAAAAAACACACAACTGAATTAATATAAAAAATTTACTATTCATGGGGAAGATTAAGATTTGGTTCTTTTGACTTACAAGGCTGGGTATTTTCGTGAAGATATTTTTAATTCTGTCTTCTGTAGGTTGGCCAGATTGTTGATTACTTTAGCGTCTATATATTTTTATTTTTTCTTTGTGTCCATTCAAGGTTATCATTTGCTTCAGTAAATTGATTCTCTTTGGACTTTTTTTAAATTTGAGTTGTAATTTTTAATAGACTTTGTCCATATTTTTTGTCTGTATTACGATTTTCTTTGCCTTGCAAACACTCCGTTTTTTTTTTTACAATCTAGTTCTATCGTCTCGTTTATGTCTGATGTATATTTGAACACATGCATACTTTAGAATAAGATCTTCTAGATTTATCTCTTGTTGTTTTCGTAGGCAAAAATGTTTATTATGTTTATGTTTTTATTTCAGCTCACGTTACTGGTGCTGAAAATAATTTCCCTATATTCATTAGATTTAATTTTTATATTTGCATTTTTGTTTAAACTGCCTGTATTATTTTGGTACTCTGTTATTCCATGAACCCTTGTCTTTTTTTAATGATTCAGCATTGGAAAATGTGTCAATAGAATTCGATACGTTCACTTTACATTTTTGGTCTATTTAAGTTCACTGTTCACCAATACAATTGGCATGTACATAATTAATCTTGGACTATTTTGTGGATGCCCAAAAAGCATATTATTATGTCTGCAGCTACTTTCACCGTAATTTTAATTTATTAATTTATTGAAATTTCAAATTTTCGTAGGATATGTATCAGAATGGTGGGAATAAAATTACATTATTAGGTCATTTTTGACCAATAGTGGAATTGGCAATTTTACACTTTAGGACATCGATTTGTCTCAAAGTATTACGACTTTTTAGATTGTGGTGTATTTAACATTTCGATGTAGACCACATACAGAAATGTTGTGGACTAGATCTGTTACAGTTCTTATTACTGGAGAGCAATAACGGGTTGAAATGAAGACTATATAAAGTTGTAAACTCAAAAATGTTATCTTAATTCTTTTCTAAATTCACCATGACGTTTAATATAACATTGAACGTTTTGTCACATGTAATTAGATCTAACAGCGAATTGTAGATTATTGTAATCTATAATTAAAGCCTAAAGGCAAGAATAATTGAATGTAACTGAAATATCAATTCCATATCTTTAAACCTATCAGCTATTGATGTATTAGAATATAAAAGATTTAATACAAACTTGAAGGCTAATTTTGTATTCGCTTACAAACTTGTGAGTAATTAATGAAGTTTTAATCTATTTCAGACAATCCTATGCAACCGTCATGCAGGAACAGATCAGAAGGGTTGGACCATGCGAGCAGTTCAGTCGTACAAGCCCAGTTATATGCTAGTCAGATCGATGGAATACAAACTCTCCATCGAGATGAGATCCTTTCAGATGCACACTCCACCAAATCAACCAGTCTTCTAATTAATGTTTCGACTCCCTTGAGGCTTCACACATCAAACAAGTCCTTTTCATGTAAAGAGTGTAAGAAGGAATTTAGTCAGAAGAGTAATTTGTTGAGACACTTGACAATACACACCGGAGAAAAGCCCTTTACTTGTGAAGAATGTAAGAAGGTATTTAATCTAAAAAGTACTTTGTTGAGCCATTTGAGAACACACACCGGAGAAAAGCCCTTTGCATGTGAAGAATGTAAGAAAGTATTTAGTCGGAAGGGTACTTTGTTGGGTCACTTGACAATACACACCGGAGAAAAGCCCTTTGCTTGTGAAGAATGTAAGAAAGTATTTAGTCTAAAAAGTAATTTGTTGACTCATTTGAGAACACACACCGGAGAAAAGCTGTATGCGTGTGTAGAATGTAAGAAAAAATTTAGTCAGAAGATTAATTTGTTGAATCACTTAACAATACACACCGGAGAAAAGCCCTTTGCGTGTGAGGAATGTAAGAAAGTATTTAGTCAAAAAAGTACTTTGTTGAGCCATTTGAGAACACACACCGGAGAAAAGCCCTTTGCGTGTGAAGAATGTAAGAAAGTATTTAAAGTTAAGAAAGCCTTGTTGCATCACTTAACAGCACACACCGGAGAAAAACCCTTTGTGTGTGAAGAATGTAAGAAAGTATTTACAATAAAGTCTAATTTGTTGCGTCACTTAAGAACACACACCGGAGAGAAGCCCTACGCGTGTGAAGAATGTAAGAAAGTATTTAGTCAGAAGAGTTATTTGTTGAGACACTTGACAACACACACCGGAGAAAAGCCCTTTGCGTGTGAAGAATGTAAGAAAGTATTTAGTCATAAAAGATATTTGTTTAGTCACTTGAGAACACACACTGGAGTAAAGCGGGAAAAATCACGACCGAAATAATTTAAGAGCTTTGTAATAAGAAAAGTAAGGTCGATTTTATTATATAATTAAGTATTTTTTTGAATATCCGTTAAAATTTTTTTTTCGTTCAACCCTGCCTCCCTCAAGACTAAGTCCTGGGTGCGCCTCGTAGTACCGGTAAAGATAAAAATTAAACACCTAGTAAAAGTGAGAGTATATAAAAATATTGCAGTTCACAATTTCACAGTTCACAATTTGACTGGGGTACGGACCAACGGTACAACGGATCGCAATGGAGAAGTTTCCTTACCATAAAAATGTTTTTTTTTTTAAGATATAGTAGAATAGAAGCCAAAATTATTTGTTATAAAATCCGTTGATAAATAATAAATACTTTTAAACTTTTTATATTTTAATCGGACAAGTTGGACTTTTGACTACTGCTGCATACTTCAGATTAAGTACGTTCTTTCTATATGCATCACGTTTTTTATTATCATTACCACTAACTGTGAATTAACATTAAAATGGAATAATGATTTATACAGTTTCGAGCGATATTTTACCAAAAAATATTATTTATACATACCACCTCGTTACATACTCACCTCGTTTTTGTCACATTCTGCCTTCATCCTAAACTAGCAAAAATTTATAATAATACCTGAAGGTGATAAATAAAAGATGTTAGTCTTCAGTAAAAGTCAGATATCTAATCAAGAAAAAATATAAGATTACAAGAAATAAAACAAATCCAGACTACAAATCCTCATTTCGTCGGGTTGGGCGCGAGTTCGACGTCCTTCTTGTATGGGACACCAGACATCTTGGCATCACATCACGTTTTGGCCTGCAGCATCCAGGCCGACGCGATCTGATTCGTAGACGTGATTTGTTGTAGATTATCATGATAAAATTTGTCGCCTTTAGTGAGGCGACTTACTCCAAGGTAAGTCCAAAGTTGAAAATGAAGTAAATAAAACAGGTAAAAACCAGAGGTTAAGCCCAGAGGAAAATGTATTGTTTCCGGTAAAGATCATTTACCGTGCGATTAGATTAACAAGTTAACATTAAATTATGCACTAGTGATTGAACAATAAAAACATACTTACCCTCTAGGTGGAGTGAATCATACACGGCTACATTTTAGTCTTCCCGGGTCTGGCGACGGTTTGGAAACAAACCATAGATTTCAACCGTTTTTATAAGCACAGACACCGAATGTGATACCAACATGAGGGTAACTATTTGTGTAATGTCGAGGTGCTTGATATACCCCAGTGATAATTTGTGTCACGAGTCGATTTAGGTTCGGACCGTTAATTAATCATTAATTTGGCACCACCGAATACTGGGTGTTCTTGGTAATGCATTTCGCAGGGACCCACGTCACACGGGAACCTTTTATTCCATCATTAGAAAGCCATCCTTTTTTTTCGGCCATTCATCGGGGAGATTTATCTCTTCTGTAATTACGAAGGTCGACCACACGCGTTTCGCAATATATTATGTTCGGGCGACAGACATAATAGCCGGAAGTGCTCCCAAAATCTAGTCAATCGGTTGCCTTTTGACTAAGGAGTAAATTGTTCCGAGAAACACCTCACTCGGAAGCGGTTCATGGCAAAACAATACATCCTCGCCGGCCGAGACATCGTACGAAAGAAAAGCTATTAAGTTGCGGGCCCATGTCGCCCCTAGGATAATTAACTCCTGGGTAATAATGTAGCTTTTGTTGAACTCGGACCGGAGCCTATATGCAATTGCCTACCATGAGCGGTCTTTCTGTAGGGGTAAGCAGAGAAGATAGAGCGAATACCCACAAGTTGATGCACTCGGATTTACATCTTCCACCTTCACGCGCCTTATGTGGTGCGTAAATCGGACTATGCCATCAGCAAATGTTAGTCCCATACGGCAAAACAATCTGAACTAGTTTTAATCTAAGCAAAATGTGCCGATGTAGCGGCACTTCCGCGGTAATCTACTCTCTACTAATCAACGAGAATAATAGGGAGATTAAAATATAAATAAATAATAATGTAATTATAACTGGGCAGGTAGGAAAAATATGTAATAGGTGTAAGTGTGTGTAATATAAGGCTGAATAAAGAAAATACCAGATTCCATATGTACCTAATGTTGTAGCAAAAAGAATAATCAACATACTATACTATGTAAAATTATATAGAAATAAATATAGTCATAATTTGATATGAGAATAATGAATAGCGGTAATGAGGGCACCGGGCTAAAAGTTTAATTGACAAGACAATGTTAAGTGTTTATACCTACGGGTGAGATGAACTCGAAGATTTAAGGGACTGTGTGATTTGGGCGGACACGAATAAATTAAATGTAATTAATTACGAAGAAAGCGGGCGGAACTGAAAATTAGGCCTACAAGCGAAGGTGTAACGCCGCTGTCGACGGATGGACCAATGAGGCATCGCCAATCCTGCGAGGACGGACCGACCCCCGAGTGGGGAGTAGGCCCTCGCCACCGATACTTTAAAAGGGCCAGAACACCATTTTGAAAGTTAGTTGAAAGACGAGATCCGAAGGAGTGAGTCGGGAACGAGGCCCGGGAGGACGAGTTGAACGAGGTCCGGGGAGTCAGTTGTAGACACGTGATGGGAACGGCAGTGAGGGTTAGAGGCGAGAGCTCGTCCTGTTAGTTGGAAATGAGGTCTGAGAGACGTTAAGAAAACTACAAATGGGACCGAAATCGAAGACGAGCAGTCGAAGACGTCAGTTGAAAGCACGCAGTGAAAGACACACAGAGTCGAACACAAGATTCGGAAGTCGAGGTGTGAAATCCCAGGCACTGATTGAAAACGCAGTTGAAATCGAGAATCGGAGTCGGAAGTCGAAGGAATTCGAAAGTGGAGATCAAAGTGGAAACCGACACCGGAAAGAATCGAAGGATAAGCAGCCACGGTTCACCGCAATTCACCCAGGAGCAGCCCACGCCGGGTGCTAACGGCATCACCCCGCCGGCCTGAGACCAGGTCTCCGGAAGAAGATCCGGAGGAACGTCGCCACATAACCCGAGGTAGACATATTTTTAGATTAAGTTAGTCATAAGTATTTCCACCTGCCCGTGAATGTAAATGTGTGTATAATAAATGTCTAATTTGTGCATCTTCCGTGTGTTCTTTCCTGTAACCATGGTACTGATAAAGGCGTGATATCTGATGGATGGGTCGCGAAGCGAACAATCCTTTAGAGTGCAGGGTATCGTTCTGACGAGCGATCAGGAGCATGATACATGTTTCGATTAATCGAATTATAACTCCTGACGAACCCCGACTCAAATCGCATGGCGCACAACGTCGTGTCCCATTTGTATCAATTGGTAACTAAGACTTAAGTATTGGAGGTTTACTTTTTAGTGTACCAGCCGGTGCTTGAAGGAGGGCTCCGCGACACTCTTCACAAGTGCTATGGAATTATGACCAGTGAACAGGACGAAAAGAAATATGTAGCGATCGGAATTCAAATCCAGTCGGCATCGACGCTAGCGACAGCGCTGCCGGCTGCTGCTACAAGCCTGGCTCGAGCATTCACCGCCAAGCAGTCTCCCCAGTTTCATCGTTTCACAATTGGCGGTCTTGCCGGCTCGCGCTCGCCGAGCAAGACTGCCAATTCATTTCATTTCATAATTTCCTACATCTTCATTCACTGTATTCATTTCTATCTGTCTTCATTGTTTTTATCATTTGTCACAATAAACCTCAACACGCGCCAATCACATGTATTTCATTTAACCACCGACCTAACCCCCAAAAACATTAACCGTTTTTCTATCAACTAAAATAACAACAAAATGGCTATTGAATCATCACACACAGAGATATGACAACTAACATAACGTAGCACTACTTTTTTGTTTGTTATATTGGTGTCCTGCCCAAAAGTGGTGATCAAAGATAAGATAATAGAATATATATTATGACGATATTTAAGTTTGTTTCTATTATCTATGACCATAACCGTAAATAAACCATACGTATAACGACTTTGGACGTTACATGTCGTACTTCAAATATGTAGCAAGTTTTCGAAGGACAAAAGTCTGTGTACCTTGTAATTGGAGTAGAAAATCAAAATAAGTTGCCACTGGGTTCTCAGAAATTGAATAAACCTTAAAGAGTGACTTTGTAAAAGTAGCCGAACCTAGAGATTGCGATTCAAATGGCGCCAAAATTGCACGGCGGCGTACATCAACCAAACGTAAGATTATCATCTATATTCATTTCCAGGATCAGGAAAGTCCTTCCGAAGGTCCGCAGTACCTTCGCAGACACATTGAAAGCCTACCACTTATAACCTTCCATAAATTTTATCCATCGTATAGTGTGTAGAGGATGCATAAGGCTATAAATAAGTTTCTCGAGGTATTTCACGGTAGCTATCTAGACCGTCTTGTACAGCACAAAAATGGATTGTATCCGATTAATTTAGCAAACATTAAATTATTATTGAAATATGGGGTGGTACCATTGGTAGCTGATAGCAGAAATTTTTTTAATCAAATAGAGTGCATTAAAAGTCTTTCACTGAATACACTTAGCCTATATATTAGAAAAATCAAGATATATGTAACTTGACATTTTTGATATCCACAATTTCCCAACGTACAATGATAATTTAATTTATAGTTCAGAGATAGCACACGCGAGACCTTAGCCCAAGGCTGAATTGTGTGTATTGACACGAGGGAGTGAGTGGTGATTACTATGTGTCCCTGCGGCCCCAGTGCACTCATAGACACCACTCGGTCGACCTGTTTTCATTATATCACTAAGATTAATAATAATGAACAAGCCCTCACACGAAAGGTCTGATTGTAAAATAAAGTTTAAAAGAGCATTATAATTTTTGCAACCTTGTTTGTGTTTGTTACGAGTTTAAGATTAACAACAACATAGGAAAATCGTAGTGGCTTCGGTCGAGTGTTATGGTGTAGAGGTGGAAACCAAATTAGGGGGCATTGATGAGGAGGCAGTGTGGGGTGGGGGAGCGGCTTGGTTCCCGGTTATTGGTGTGCACTCCACCTGTGTAGAGCTGGAGCCTGGCTGCCAATGCAGCACCTCCTCGCCAGGACCCTGCATTCGTCTAGGTTAAGAATGGTAAGCCCATTTTGGTCATGAATTATAGATGTCAGTCAAGAATGTGTTGTTACTCTGGAATAATTCAAAGAAAGGATATTTGTTGGGCTATCCAGAAGACAAGTAGTTGAATATGTCATTGAAAATAAATGACGAAACACGATACGTAATAATTATATGTGTTTTCACTATTGATTCCATCATGAATACGCTAACAGTAGCCAGGAGGCCGCTGTTCCAAAATAAGCCGTCCCCGCCAACTGGCGAAACAAAATACCTCTACCATTGCGGTATTCGAATGTAAAACTCGATGTATATTATGAGCAGTTTATGGTATTTTAGGCTACAACTTTCCCGGAGGGCAGAAAAGAATTAACCTTGTGAAGGAATCATGTCTTGAGGTCAGAAGCAATTGGGAATCCATGCGGATTTACATAGAAGCATAGTGGGTATAACCAACATCCAATTATGTTTGTCTCTAATAACCGAAGTTGATCTAAAACAGATATATCATGGATGTTTGCAGATAGAAAGCAAGAAGTATGAAAGTCAGGGAGTCGTTGTCGCCCAGCTTGTGAAACCGAATCAGTGTAAATGATGCAAAGGATACTATGAGCCAGTTTATTGTATGTACGAAAGAAACAACTGTTTTAGTACAACTAAAGTATGCTAAGAGTAACTCAGACATGGTGACATTTTTTGTATAATGGTCTGAGTTAATAGCACACTATAATGGTTATCGAGATCGATTATCCGCCCCTCTTCCATGGCGATGAATTGTGAGGATGATGAGGAGCGAAGTAATTAATTGGAAGTGGAGCATGTGTAATTGAAGGAGACCGGACCAGATAAGTATGTATTGCGCCGGCGTCAAGGGTACTAAAGATTGTGAAACATACCACCTTAAAGATATGCAAACCACCATCTGTTGATGGGATGAAAGAAATAGGAAATTTAGAGGTGAATGTATAAAAAAATGTAAAAAAATTTCAGATACATTTCTTGTTTGATGTTGTGACCTCAAATAATATCTTTGTTTATAAAAGGTCCCGGGAGTACAAAATTACACGTTTTATCAGATCGCCCACAGGCCTAATATATGATTGATGAAAGGTTAATAATTGCTGGCTCCATCTAATTGATTAGTGTTTCAATACAATAGAGATTCCAGTAAATAATATTACAATAGATAATTTCAGTAAATAATTTTTTTTGGATGTTTGGATTGTAAATTTAACATGAAAAAATGAACAATTATGACAATGATGCAAAGACGGTTAAACATATTTGTTAAATGTCGGTATAGGCTTTAAATCCTTTTGGCATACCCATGGTGCATAATAATGGCACGGAACTAAGTATGCTAAAAATAAATAAAAAGTAAAAATCGAGCAGTTCCGTTCTTTTCAGAGTGAATAATTGTATAATAAAGTTTAATGGTATATCTAATGTAGAGAAAAGATTAATTTATATGGCAATGAAATTTATCCAATCACTTTGGTACGTCACGTAACAATAATCTCGACTTATTGTAGCAGGATGATACATGCTATGGAGATTTGGCCCTTTATTTATACCGTTATGTATAAGATCATCAATAATATACTGTCACATTTAAGTAATTGTTATGTTTGCCAAATGGCTTCGGATAGACAAGAATGTTATATTATAGAGTGAAATGTAATGTGTGTTCAGTAGATGGCGGTGACTAAATTATAATTAATAGTAGAACTACACATCTGTAATATCAAATGTTTTTTTTTTTTTTTCTATCCACATAAGCGATTAACGCAGTTTGTAATTAGCGTAATTAATAGGTAATATAATTAGGATGCAAAGACTCAATGAACTATCATACGAAAAGCATTAACTATCCGACAAAACCTATAAAGTGTTGCAGGTTGGTCTCAAATAATGTCTTAAGTAAGTTTGTATAATCACCTAACGAGTAAATCAATATGTTTTTTTCATTATCAATTTAATTTTAACAATGTGTGCAGTACAAATGAAATGTCAGGATGATGAAGATAAAAATATTAATTAAGCTCGTTAATAGAACATTGTTAGCTTAGTAATAATTGGGTGATTTGAAGAAAACTAACAATAGGGTATTTGTGGCACCTTCGGCAAGTGTTCCAAATTTTCAGAGAACATCCACCGATAAAGAATGGCACCTACCCTAAGATATGTTGTTGATGAAAGAAATAGGAACGATCCCAGCTATATTGAAAAATGACGTATATTGGAATATAAAATTTCTAAATTCACTACAATCAATTTTGTGCAAACAAAAATGAGATAAATAAGGGCACATTAAGTCTCCTTAATATGGGTATAATCACAATTAATATCAATGTATCCAGTTGCAGTTAAATATCACATTAGTATTTGTAATTTTAACCAACGATTTGTTCTGATAAAAGCATTGGATTAGGAGACAAATTCAAAGCCAAAGTGCGGTAATAAAAGGTGTATACGGTGACTACAGCCCACCCTATTGTTTTTTATATTTTTTTTTTTATTTTTTTTTGATGGATCTCCCACTCTGGATATTTTGTGGGACCTAAGAGATGATTAAGCATTTAGAGCTGCAATAATCGAATAAGTCGAAAAAGACCATCGTCGTGTGAGGCCACCACCAAAATATTAACTTAGTCATAGTGAGCGCCCGCACTCGGTAGTTGTGGGGTGATCTAAATAAGAAGGTCACTCCCCTGCAAGATATGTATGAAATTGGTCAAACCTTTGTTTGCAACTTTTTCTTCTAGGCTTACCACATTTTATCTAGTCTTATAAGTTATATTCCATTGTCAAGTTTTCTTTCCCTATTTTTCTGTTATTCTAAATTTGCATATTTCGCATAATAAATATTTTAAAACAACTGGACATTTTATTGTTTTACCAAATTCCCATTTTCAACAATAGATGTAATTTTATATATTTTGTTACGAAAATATTAAAATTAATTCTATTGATTGAAAAACATTATCTTCGATAGAAAAACATTTTTTCTATCGAAAAATAAAAAAAAAACGCAACTAAATTATTAATATATTTGGAAAATTAAACATATCAAAAAAAGAGCCGGTCAAAATCTGTGAAATAGTAACCCACGTATTGCATTAGATTATGCGCCACTTGTACCTTCTTTTATGCTGTGGAACCGATTTATTCGTAAGAGTTG
>CM062863.1:2946257-3021121 GCA_031772225.1 Eubasilissa splendida | reverse complement strand
TTGGGTCATTCCTTATTTTGTTATTTTCTAATTGTTCAAGCAAATTTAATCTAAAACCTTTGGTTTCTATATGCAAAGGTGTTGACTCGTTATTATCAAGTGGGATATGGTTTTCTTTCAATAAATGGGTTGCAAATTTTAAATCTACATTTTTATTTTTAAATATAATTAAAAATAAATATATTGGTTATTGACATAGACATATATTATATATATACATATATTCCATACGCTTGTTCGAATTATTATTATTAAATGTAGTTTATTGTTGTCACCTTTTTTCCTCTCACTTGACCCAACTCCCTCAGTATCTACGTGCCTCTCAGTTCGGTTGGTTGTCTCTTTGGATTTGTAAAATTCACCGAGATTTGGAGTGTAATTTTCGTTCTCATTTTAATTTGTAATCTTTTGGAAAAGTACTCAACAAAGTATTTATTATTAAACATTGGACGGTGGATTCACCAGGGGCGTGTCGTTGCAGTGTTAAATTGGGTGAACCTCAGAAGAAGAAAGGGACAGGGTCATCATCAGGTGATAGTAGTGTGGATAATTTTTGACTTGCCCTCGTATAATACATAAAACAATTCATAGGTACATCAACCAATAAAAGTGTGAGCAAGTATAATATCTAAGCTCGCCCCCATTGGCCTACGTAAGAACAGGATTCGTTAGTGGTCTGACCCACTGGGGCTCTAGGATGCAACTGAACGTTTAGTTATTGATTTTAAACGTTGCCGACATAGCTGTTACTTTGGACTACGGATTCAGCGGAGATGAGCGAATCACCTTCCTTGTTTCTGCCAAGTTATGTTGATGCTGTAAATGTTAACTTCTTCCAGGACACTCAAGATTGAAAACTAATTAAGCTTATTTTTCAGTATAAAAACAAGAATTTAATTTCACGCCAACCGGTTTCGCTTAGCTCACGCTTCGTCAGGGCGTATTTAAGACTAACAATAAATATAAAAAGAATGCACTTAAATATACATAAAGAAGGAGACAGAATACATATACAGTTAGATGGGACATCAAGGAAGGGGAAAATACAATGTTGATGGATATTTAATTGATTTAAAAGGAAACATACCTAATATAGGGCTAAGACTAAGGCTTATTTGTTTAATTTAATCTAATTAAGTTAAATCAATTATCAGATATCTCATAAATACAAAGCTATTTTTTATTATATTTAATAGAAAATATATGGAAGTATGGGGTAATTACATGGCTTACGACCTGTCTTCGGATGGCTCACCAATTCTCACCCCTCAATTTCCACATTTTATCAAAAATTTTAAAGTTGTATATATGTCGGTATGTGGACTCGCTTCGAGTACCACTGTAATGTGTACCATCACCATCTATGGACCAAATTTGATCATTTATTTTTCCCTTTTTTTTTAATAGCATATTTGTCATCATTATGGGATATTTAAAAATATATATATAAATATATTTTTCATTAAATATTATTAAAAAATAGCTTTGTCTCAATGAGATATCTGATATTTGTTTAATAACTGCCCTTGTAGGTAAAAATCCAGTAATTGTATGTTCTTGGACACATTCAAATTTTGTTAATTAAGTTTAATTCAGGCCGCAGAGAAACTTATCAAATCTCGTGTACGACAGCCTGAACCAAATGGTACCCGACCCCTCGCGTGGAGAAACGTAGTCATGCCGAGACGACTAAATTCGCTGGTGCAAAAACCCTCACAACGGTAGCATTTTCTCCCGCCCCTCGCATCAGCCGACCTCCTTCCCCAGGATCGGAACCTAAATTCCTGGCCATCGACGTGATTCCACATATTAAACCAGCCGGCCAGCTCAGCTTGACTAATTATCGTTTTTGCCGAGACAACGGAGATGGATGCAGCGGCCATGTGGTAGAAGCCATTTTGCCCAAGTGACGTAGATATTTATGGGACATTTGTGGTGATTTTTGTTCACAGTTCTGGATGACAGTTGAACGTTAATCCACAGTACAAGACTCTAGTTTAACTCGACGCCACTGTACAGAGAACAATCCACATAATTTTTGAGTTAACCTATAAAATGACTAATAATTTACCTTTACAGAAACTCGCGTTTTACACCAACAACACACTGTGTGAGATGGAGCTCCGTCCTGCTGTAATGTCTAGCTATATTCCAGGCTTTGTTTTTAAACTCTTTGATCATTTTCCTAGAACCCCGATGTTTTTCAATTCGCAAATTTTTGATCAGAATACGGTCTTCCGCAGTGATTTTTGTCATTCTGGGCAACTATTTGAAAAAAACAAATATAAACAATTGGAAAATTAATAATCGAAGATGACGACCAGAAATTGTCGAAATAAACCATAATATTGGTAAATAGGTAAGTAAGTAAATTAGTAAACTATTTAAGCTATTGTTCATATAGTTAAACTAATTTTGACGTAATTATATCAAATTTTACGAAATGGTCTCACTGTAGTTAATATGTTTACTAGATAAACAATTTAACGTTTAATAACAGCTTAATATAATGTTGAGTATCAGTATATAATGTGCAGCTTATCAGATGCCTTGATCTTCGAAAATGTATGCTAGGAATCACTAGAAGTTAAATGAAAGTAAATAGGTGATTAACAGATTTAATCATTACACTTTCGGAGCCGCTTCCGCTGGCTCCACCTCGCACCCTCTTGCGACATGGACGGAGGGTGTATTTCTGCCAAACTATGACCGAGTTTTGCGACTTCAACGCATAAATGTGACGTTTACCCATTCTTTTTGGGGGTGCATGACTTCTATAGCTTCTTTCTGGCTGCCTTCTGAATCAACAATAACGAGTCTCACGCCAAATTGATACAAATTCTACAGGTATGGCTCTGGTACGATGATACCGGAACCAACCTATATTAACGGTTGTTTGTTTTAGAGATATAGAACTTTAAAATGAAATAAAAGTCGTTGTAATGGCCATGGTTTTGCCTTCATTGGAAAGATAATTTTATGCCATTAGTGTTTAAATATAATTTCACTGGCTCAAATTTGGCGCAATCTGGAAGTTCAATTTTCGACCACTTTTATATCGGCAATAACGCGACGAATGTTGGCTTCCAAGTCGTCTATCGTCTCTGGTTTATCACCGCAGACTGGCCACTTCACATATCCCCACAGAAAATAATCCAAAGGTGTTGCTAAAACACACGATCCTGGAGTGCCAATTCCCAGGTCCATTATGCGCTCATCGAATGTTTCCTTCAATGAATTGATTGTGTCGCGCGCCGTGCGGCATGCCGCGCCGTCTTCTTGAAACCGCAGCTCTTCCATATTAAAGCCATTAATTAGGGAACGAAAAAGTTCTCCGTTGGCTGCTACGTTCTGGCCGGCATCATCTTTGAAAAACAACAGCTTCAACAGCTTCATCAGTGCGCACTGCGCGACGTCTCTGCGGATGCGGATTATCAATTAGAGTATGCGCGGTGCGAACACAATACACGGCTATTCGAATTACTCGCTCGGATGGACGAATATGTCGACCGTGAAATGGACGTGGTGCACGGTGAGTTTCGCGAACACAATTTGCAAACAGTCTATTCATGGTGGAATGGCAAACCAAACTGAGCACAAATCAGCTGTAAAATTGGCTGTTGCTGAAAAAAGTGTTGCCAATTCGAAAAAAAGACACATCTAGTTAATAATTTTGACATTATTAAATGGGGAAAAAATGCTACCTATGAAGGGGCGCCACAAGGTTTTAAGTAACTAACTACCGGAACGTAACTAACTTTAAAATATATTCCAAAAAAGGTTTGAAGGTTTTTGTAAAAATTGTACGCGTTGCTCTGTTGAACCTTTGGGACCGAAGCGAGAGTAAACAACTCTCAAAATGACTCTGACATAGGATGGGACCCTTTGGGGTTTCCTTCATATCATTACTTAAGGGCGTAAATGGCAATGTGCGGACTAATTATCGGAAAAATGAGTCAAGGGAGTCGACAATGGATTACGATGGGGATGATGAACAGATGCCATCATCATTATTTTAAACCATTGCAATATTTAGCAATATTTTCACCTACAAAGGCACTGTTATGAAAACAGGTCACAAGCCCTGTAATTACCCATACATCCATATTTTTCCTTTCATAAAAATAAAAAATAACTTTGGCTTTGTATGTGAAAATCCAATATTTGTGTTCTTGGACATATTCAAATATTGCTAAAATCTGGTCAAAATAAGAAAAATATATAAAAATTGAAAAATATTGATTTTTCAGGCGTATTAAAAACATTTTACAGATAAACAATATTGCTTTAAATAATTTCATAAAAATAATAATTAGATTCTAATTGTGACATATATGCTGTTTCAGGAAAACGAATATCAAATTTAGTCCATAGATGGCGATAGTGTAGTGGTATTCGAAGTGTATCCACATAAACAACTTTTTTTAAATTTGATAGATAGATAGATTGATTAATGGGTGAGAATGGTGAACGTTATATTTGTATAAAGTGATCACTTAAGCCAGCCGAAGACAGGTCGTAGCCCTATAATATTTCATATTTTTCCATTAATAAAAAATAGCTTCGTCTCTATGAGATATCTATTATTTGTTTAATAATAATATCAGGTTCACAATGTAATGATTGTGTAATACTGGCAACACCCGGAGAGGGTTGAACGTCACGCATACTACCACATACTTTTCAACACAAAACACTTTCTTAAGCATACTTCCTGCATAATTCATCCCTTCAATTAATTTTTTTGTCTAATTGCAAGTATTATTTATTTAACTGGTGTATTAGCTGATCCTTCTCTTACGTCATCCGCCCTCGCTTTATCCGTTCAACCTTCTTTCAGCAGCTCTTCGCTCCATATACCAAAACCACTCGATCAGCTCGCCGACCGTCGGAGCACATCAAGAGTTGCGCCGACTATTTGAAAAAATCACAGCGGTGCCCAAACGAAATTGATTCATTTAATGAACTTGCATTTTTGGTGTGTAATTATAATTGCACATGCGATATTACTGAAGCTTTTGGTTTAGCTTCTTGCTTGACATGTTGACGAGGAATACATATTTAATTTAATTTATGTCCATACGAGATGTTTATTAATGAATATCGAAGACGCCACGCACTTCATTTTATAATTTTGATAATTTATTTCTTCTACGGCCTACATACATCATTCTATCTCATGGAACATAACAATAGAATTAGTAAAAAGATACAAAAACTCAAGTTAGTGTATACGACATTCTATCTGGTAGTGAGGTTCGACACGTGCATACAAACGTTACCTAAAAAACCATAGATCCCCAGGAATATCTATTCTAAAAGTTTGACAGGTCCGCGGGTCGCCGTCACTCCTGTCTGTCACCCCTTTACTATACCCTATACACCTCAGAGCATGACTTTCCTGTGTGTGTTGTCTATGAACATTGAACTGTCAAGGTGTGTGAACGTCCCGCTACGAGCTTGTTACACTGATCTAGAATATAGTAACTGTTGCTATTGTGTATTCGGTTTCTCGCTGTGCGTGCCGATACTGCTGTTGAATGGAGCCAGTGCTGTTACTGAACTATTTACTGTCCTGTCCCTGTATCAAATTCCTTCCACCCTTCGTACATCCAATTGCCCCACCCCTTGCATTAACAGGCGTTATAATACAGATATTTATTCGGTGTCGCGATCATGTTACAAATGAATATAAGTAAAATGAATATTAAAATTAAATGTTATGGATAAACTAAAGAAAATTTGGCAACACTGAAACATCACATTGAGATTACCATTTACCATTACATTACAAAATTGTCTCTTGTAATTTTTTTTTGCATTTATAACTTCTCTATGAGAATCGGAGACTCGTGTATAGCCGTAAATACTTCGACAGCTAGTCTTGGGTTTTCTATAGGTAATGTTGAATACAGTAATTAAATCTATGCAAATCCAAAATACACCAAGCTTTGTGAACCTGGGCTGGTAGACGACGATATCGCTCTCCTTGTAATCTGGTGGTCCTTAACTCTGCTGGCTAGCCTCCGAAAACTTTCTTACATTCGATAATCTAAAAATATATAATACAAAATGTTTATATATCGCCGCCGTAAATAAGTCCGTCCGAACCGAAAAACTGTCTCTTTCCAGAATATTCAAAATTGTATACCAGGCCTACCTATCGAAGTATAAAAGCGCGTAAACACATGTATAGAGAAAGAGTATAGTAAAGATGAAAATTAAGGTATATAATGTTCTGTGCCCCCCCCCCCACACTTTTCCTTCCCTCCTGCGATGCTAGCGAGCAGTCAGTCGATCGGCGACCTTGAATCGAATGGTTAAACACTGTTATCACCTCTGGGCTCCGTGATATTACAATGATACAATTCCATACAGTCCGCTGCATCCCGGGGTGATTGAGAGACCCGAGAGATGCGGAATTGCGGTTGCACCAACATGTCGAAATTTCCAGGATAAGGGGATGATGATGATGATGATGATCAGTAATTCAATATGCTCCAATCATATTCATGCACATAATACATTTTCGCAAAACGTGACAAAATACTTCAGAAACACGGTCAACGTTGGAGTCTTCGCAATATATCTGAGTAAATTACCATTCTGATGTCATCTGCCAAATTATCGAAAAATTGTTTATTTATAAATTATAATTTGTATAAATAAATTGTGGTTTTCTGATTATGATTTCTTTGAAAGGCACCTCTCTGCGTCGTGCGGGCAATAAAATTATAGCTACCGTATTTTGGGGTCGCGTTTTTCAACAACCTGCGAAGCTGCAACAGACCATTGGTGGAAATGAACTCAAGTAGATAATTAATAAATCAACCCACCCATGAACAAAGATTGAACCAATAATCAAAATTCTCAAATCGTGCAGGAAATGAGAACTCTTTGCCAGGGTGGTTTGCCGGTTCACTCTTCTGGCTCGGGCTAACGATGTCTATGCAGCGGTGCGCGGGCTCCAACCTAAGGTCCAAATCGTAGACATGGTAGCAGCCGGTAGTCGAATCCAAGTCAGAAAGTCCACAGTAAAAGTAGGCTCAAGGAGATGTAGAGAAATAAAATGCTAGCGCGTATAGCGTAGGTCCAGCCGCACTAAGCCCCGTCTTGCATCGGACTAACGGAAGCCGCACCGCCTCCGCCGCCTGGCGGTGAAAGGGGGAAACTATCGATCATTCGGGCGTCGCACCACCCGAATCGGCAGATTCCACATTTTTATAGTTAAAGGCATTGTGAGCATTCTATTATCATGTTTGCCCGCGATGCCTCACATATTTCAGGTTTGGGCAATAGCCCGGGAATTATTTATTTATAATTGAAAAACATAAAATACAAATACGCTATTAATCTATTTGCAGATTGTTTCATACATTTGGCACTTGTTCTTCACTATCTTTCTCTAATTAAAATGATTCACGGGTTTAAACTGGCTCCAGAAAGGCTCTTTTCAGGCATAGCTCTCGCAAGCGTGATCCTGTGCGACACAAACAGTAAATGAATAGACATGATGTGAAATGTATTTACAAGAGAGGGGTTTGGAATATTATTTGTGGGACGAGGGGCATTCTACATACATTCTTGGTGGAAACACAAATCCGATAGTTTATGACACATTTATGCTACAGTAAAAGTATTTGTTCTTCAAAAATTAAATCTTTGTGTTTTTTTTTATTGCGTTAGTGGCACCAAAGTGATCACGTGGTGTGCGCTAGAAGTTTGGTCTTTCAGGCGTGTCCATGGATGAGACGTGAGATTCCTTAGTCCACCGTATATATACCAAGTCTTTGAGATTCGCCGTCTCGAATCTCACTTCGCGTCAAGCAACAAATGTTAGTCCATTGATGTTCCGTTCGTCAGTTGAGTGCGTTTGGATAAATGTTTGTAATTTAATACCTTCTCTTTGTCAAACTATTCAAAATATACAGTTGTGGGCATCTATGGTTCTAGTTGATTTTTGTGCGCACGCAAATCGACTATCAAGTCAAAAAATATCTACAGTTTCGCCATAACACAGCTTCATGATTGTCATACTGCCTTCTGCGCATGCGTGCGTAAAGTTGGTATAACTGCTGTCACGTGTGCAAAATTTTATCCCGAATACGCCATTTTCTTTCCGGTTATTATAGTGTAAGCATGTCCGCTCCGCTAGCACTTTGCACCAGGGAAGAATAACGAGCCGTGATCCGATTTCTCTGGTCTGAGGGTGTGAAAGGAGCTGAAATATATTTGTAGAATAGTCGATAGAATTTATAATAGAGTATTATAAGCTTTAACAATTGACGGTTGTGCAGGAGAAGAAGTCTGGTAATAGTGGTAGACCAGAACAGAAGAGTGTTGTATTCTATCATCTCTGACTACCCCTGCGAGAAAATGGCGTATTGGTAAGTTATTCGTAAATAGTTAGTTTTGTTCTTGGAAACTCTATACGTCACCGCATTTTGCGATTCAATCAGTAGCTCGTCGGAAAAGGATCTTTTAACAAACGGCGCTCCGGGAGTTAATTATTTCGATCGGTCGGTCGAAATAATACAACAAACATCGAAGTTCCACCAACAATCGGTCCAGGTTAGTGGTTATCTTTCTATCATCAATAGAAAACTCGGGGACAACACAAGATATCGAAGAAAATCACGAGAACACTTAGTAATTTTAATTATGTTGTTAATTTTAATAAAAATATTTTTTTATCCGTTTAAATTGCCATTGAAAAACCTATCCATGAATCATTACCATAAATCAATTCAAGAAGTTGGCAGGCTGTTTGGATACCAAAACGGCACGACAGCCATCACTTGGAGCTATATCATAATCAGCATTCTTGCCGTCGCAGGCGAGGATAGTCATTAATCATCCAATCTGCTAATTAACTGCAGCTTTGACCTCAAATACTTCTACATTTTCATGTGCCGTCTTCTATGGCCACCGACTTGCAGTGTACTGATTTAATCTATTATTATTACCCAAGGCACGGAAGGAATTTGGCACTCACCACAATCCGGATTTTGCTGGCACCTCCAAAGATGTGGACTGTATATTTCTCACTCACTATAAGTGTCAAGATTTGTATAATATTTGAATAAAAATATGTCAATCTTAAAATTTACGTTGATCCTTTCAATTTTTAATCGTACTGAGCAAAATCTAAGCAAGAAAGAGACAGAGTTACATGACCGCTTCGCGATAGACGTTAATGAAACAACACAGTCAGTTGACGCATGGTATCGGTTGTGTACATCGCGCGTAAAATATACTGTTCGCTTTTAACCAAAATGAAGGGCATCGACAGAGTCATTATTATTATTATTATATAATGTAATTAATATTATTTCATTCCATATTCACAAAATAACTATTAATAATAATTATTATTATACTAGCAACAGATTCGTTATTAGCCGACTGTACAGTAACAAATCATCGTGTCTGAGAACCTACTATCTTATTCTCGCTGTTCATAATTAATATCTATCCTATGTGTATTATTATTTGATGTTGATTAAACCGTTTTTTATACGAATTTACAAGTGATGAGCTCAAAATCACAAACCGTGAGTCAATCACTGTTATCTTTGAGTCACACTCACTATCAGTGATTGAATATCTGGGAATATTGTGATTCGTGATTCATTTTTTAAATTTTATTTATATTTGATTGTGGACCGTTATCCGGCGCATGTGCACATGAAACGAAAATATTCATCAAAGAATGACGTTATAATTTGTGATAAGCGCCATCTAGCAGATTCTGCCAAAACGTTTTACGCATTTGACCTGAAATGCTGAGAATTTGACCAGAAAAATAATCTCATAATGTTAAAGTGTTTTCATTTTTGTTGTGATGATATTAAATACTAGAATATATATTTTACGCAAATAAAAATTTATTAATATAAGTAAATAAGCTCAATTTTTTTATATTTTTTTTATTTCGTGTATCGTATTAGTAATTAATCTGTGATCACAGTCGCAGTTTTCAATCACTGATGTTATCGAACACCAATCACAATCACACCAGTGGGTCAAGAGTGGCAGAGAAAAAATTGCCAATTTGCCCAATTAAAACGGGCATGCCTAGTTGGGCAATGCAATTAACATTCGTGTGTATGTATATTTACATAAATAAATAAAATTATCATAAATTTAATACGATACGTTACAAAATTGTTTAACCGGAAAATAATGAATGATTTAAATACTTAATAAAAATAATCTGGTTTGCTCGTATTAAAAACACAATACGGACTAAGGAGTCAATTAAAAAAAACAGAAAAATAAATAAAGATGTCTATTAGGAGAACACATTCTTATTGTGAAGTTGTAATTATTCAGAACAGACGGTCTGTGATATTTCAAATATATTAATTAGAAAGATATACATATAAAATCTCTCTTGCAAAACAGCAGTCTCCTAGGGCACCTGAACTCACCTCGCTGGCCAAGAGGGTAATTTACTCCAATACGCAGTGTTTTCAAGTAACATTGTCGAGAAAATTTAACAATATTAACTTTAAATGTGAATTAAATATATTAATAAGAAAGATGTACATATAAAATCAATTTTATCGAAAAATATTGTTGTTGCGCCACCGGGATTCGAGCCTGGATCTCTTTCCTAACCGGGGAAGGTGCATTATCCAACTATGCTACAGCGACAATATTTTTGAACCTATATGCTACCTTTTTGATATTAATACGTTTGTCGCTGTAGCATAGTTGGATAATGCACCGTTAGGAAAGAGATCCAGGTTCGAATCCGTGTGGCGCATGGCGCAACAACAATATTTTTCGATATAATTGATTTTATATGTATATCTTTCTAATTAATATATTCAATTCATATTTAAAGATATCTTCCCACTGTCCAAATTGTCACTAGTTTTGTGGCGACAGCTTGGAATTAGTTCCGCTGCAGCTTGTCCCCCCCCCCCTCCCCCCACCCCCTCCCGTCACGGTGAAAGTCACACCAGCCATCATAAAATGTTGAGGCTCGGTGATATCCAAATATGTGTTTTTTTTTTTTTTCATATATAATGGTGTTTAATTTTTAAATTAACGCGTAACAAACCGACCATAATATAATTAAACTGTCTTCGGCCACAGATACTCGGTGATAAAATGTTACGATAATAGCTCTGAAAACACTGGCCTCTATCGCTTCTGCTTCTTGTTAATTATCTTCAATTCATCAGAGACCACCTGTCAACACTCTCGGGAGTTATTGCCGCTGGCCTGCAGCTCCTGAGAACACGACGACCCCGGTTGACAGCTGCACCAGAAGGCGGTCCGCGACTGAAATAACCGATTCCTAGAACATGCGAGCGATGATGTATTTTTACAATCTTGCCAATGGTGAAATTTGAAGGTTGAATCATAATGGAGACTTATTTATAAACATTTTTAACAACATTTGCATTTTTTATATTTGTTTTGTTATAACACACGATAACAATAATATATATATAAATTATTGTTGTGTATGAGATGCAGTAGGAATCATTTCTGATAGTTATTCAACTTTGTCCCAGCTATTTTGCTTGACTTTATATTATACATTAATAATATTAAGTTACAGTGTTATTAACCCTTCCCAAACCATGCAGTAACACAGGTCTACCATCATAATTAAACCTGTAATATTTCGATAAATACATGCAACATAAAACTCATATTTTAGATAATCTTTAATAAAATATTAGCGCTTAGGAATGACTAGTGAAAAACCAATTATGAAAAGGGAATCGTACAAAAACAATTATTTTTTCCATTCGAACTGTTGTAAAATTAACACGTTGGTAAAAATACCATTTGTGATATGAAAGACAGAGATCACACATTATTTTCACAGTGAAAAGAACAACAAACATACGAATATAATTGTCTCTTTCTCACTAAAAAAATGAAGAGAGATAAGAAGAAAGGAGACATTCTATATGAATGCTTTAAATTATGTTATTAATCATTTTTTCAAAATTGAATGCTCAATATTTAGAATAAATTCATGGCATCAAAGCCATTTAAGCTAAAAAAAAAACATTTTTTCTAACTGTTATTTACGGTAACACGAGTTGACAGCATGGCTGCGTTCGGATATTTTATATCATGGTATGGTAAAGGTTAAGGAGAACACATTCTTATTGTGAAGTTGTAATTATTCAGAATAGACGGTCTGTGATATTTTAAATACTAATTAAATGTATCAATTAGAATTATATACATATAAAATTCTGTTAACGCATATTCCTGGATTAGAATGTTATCCAAGTTCGAATCCCGGTAGCAACAAGAATATTTTTGATAAAATTGTTATTGTGAATAAGATTAAAAGGGATCTCTTAGGTGGGTTGGTCATATGGAACAGATGAATGTGGAGAGAATAGTTAGAATGGTATGTGACACGTGCGTCGATGGCACGAGATATAAAGAGACTTGGCACGACCAGGTAAACCAGATACTGAAAAATTGTATTTTTAGAACCGTCAACAATCGGCGAACTTGTATGAGAAGATATATAAACATGGACGAGGTGAGAATTGTGATAAATTCGTGATAAGCGTCATCTGACAGATTCTGCCAAAACGTTTTACGCATTTGACCTGAGATGCTGAGAATTTGACCCGAAAAAGTTTTTATTTTCGTTGTGATGATATTAAATTAGATACAATATAATTATATATGCTAGAATGTATTTTTTACGCAATTTTTTTTTTAATAATTTAAGTAAATACGCTCATACGTCTAGCCCCGCGGTGATGTTAAGTAATATTATAAATATTATTAAATATATCGTATAATACAGTTTAACTATATTAATCTCATACACATCCACTTATGATCATGAACGTTATGAACTCACTCTGTCTTGACTATACTCTTCCACTTCTCTCGGATCCATCCCTCAGATCTGAGGAGTTATGAGATGTAGTGCCGGCACCACATCTCAACGCATCTATTATCTTCTACATTAATCTACTATATTTTATAGGTGCGATGGATAAATGTGTTTCATATACCCGGAGATACCCTGGAGCCAGCTGTGAGAGCTACTCAGCACCGAGACTTGTGGAGGTGCATTACGAACAGAGTCTCATCTGATTGAGGCCACTATATGTCAGTACTGACGTGAAAAAATAAATAAAATCTTGTATTATTATTATTGTGTTCATATTTATTTATTTACTAGTATCGATATTAATAGTAAATACTAATTAAATGTATTGATTATAAAGATATACATGTATAATCAATTTTATCAAAAAATATTACCAACTTTGCTACAGCGACAGTATTTTTGACGACAATTTTTCGAACCTATATATTACACTTTTTCAAATGAATATATCTATCGTTCCATTATTTGAAAGCCATCTACATTGTTTTTACGGAATCTCAGTATTAAAAATATCACAGAATGTGTTCTCCTTAATTAGATTAATAGTATTGTTTTATGAAGACTTCTTTTTAATAACAATATCTAATAACATTCAATTGAATATGATAATTTATGTAGATAAAAACTGAAGCTCGACTCTCGAAAAGAACTCCAGCTAGGTGTGAACTTGAAACTTAAAATCAAAGACAGACCAATAAAACGGGTGATGCAACCTGGAGGTCGATCTGCTTAGTCACCGTGGCCTTCAAAATGAGGTTGTTTTATTAAAAATTAAACAACATAATCTTGAGAATATGTATCAAAATAAAAGCATAAGGCTGGTTATTATATCTAGCAGTTTTTAATATTTTTTAAATATATTTTTATTACATTTCTTCGCCGAAATTGGAGGAAATATTTTACAAATTATCACTCTATAATTTAGAGTGATTTCCGATTTTGGGCACGTTATATATAATATACCTTGTGAATATTATATTTCAGGCCGATGTTGTTTGTGAATAACTAGAAAATGAAAGACAATTTTTAATTTTAGTTTTTATTTATCAATTACTTAGTTTATTAAAATTATGTATGAAATATAACATCTATTTTTTTATTTATTATCTTTGTTTTATTAACCACTTGATTGAGTTTAAATAAAAATACCATTTTCTTCTTCAGGATGTCATAACTCATGAAGAAAATGGAATTTTTCGAAACCGGTAGATGTATTTAAACTCAATTGAGTGGTTAATAAATAAAAATACGAATTTTAACCACAAAGTTAATATTGCCAATTTTAAAAGTATATATATATAACATCGGCCAAGTGGCCGCCTCTGGCAGCGGCACAAATGCGTGCTCCTTTAACCATATTTTTCATAACACTCTCGCACACTTGGCGTGTTATTTCAGCAATAACATTTCGAATATTGTCCTGTAGCATCGGAATTGTTGGTGGCTTATTGGCGTAGGTCTTTTTTTTTCAAGTACTCTACATAAATTAGACGGGAGCCATCAAATCAGGTGATCGAGGAGGTCAGTCTATTTCATCCCTGAAATTTCTCGCAAAATGTGTTGCAGACTTAATTGACTGCAATAAAATGTTTTAATAATTTCAACACATTTTTGAGATGTTAGATACTTTATTATAAATTGTAATCAACTATTGTTTATAACTACTAAATTCAAACTGATAAATATCTGCTGAATCAAAATGGTGGTCTAACAAAATCGGTCTGGAACATAATATTCACCCTGTAGCGTAACTCATGCATTTTATTTGTATTCATTTTGAAGCAAAAATGTTTATTTTTAACCAAATGCTAGATGATACTGTGGTGTTCCAAGAGTACCTTACGGTATTTGAAGTACAGTCATCAGACCTGACCACCACCAATCACCAAGACCAAAGACATGCTGAGTAGGTTTAAGATGAGGACCCTTAGATTCGCCGACAATGAGGATAATGAACTCTTGCGTTAGGGAAATTGACTAAACAGACGACACTGTCAAGTAGGAAAGAAAACTAAGATGGTAGCGTGCACAGGGGTGGAGGACTCGAGGATATCTTTGCAGGATATCTATACAGGGGTGGATTGGTGACCTAAAATAGTCCCGGAAAAAAGTATATAGATATATGTAAAGCTGATCTTAGTATAGTGAGTAAGATTAGGAATGGATGACTAACATGGTTTGATCATATGAAACAGATGAATGGGCAATATAAGACGTAAATATTGATGGCATCAGAAATAGAAGACGCCGCAAAAGACGTGGCACGACCATATAAAACAGATACCGGAAGATGGTCGTGTTGGAAGCCCCAAAAACCGGCGAGCATGTACAAATGCATGTGAATTAGGCGAGAATTGTGCGTGACGCTCTATCCTCTCTGACAAGGAAAACGGCGTGACGGTAAGTTAAAAAAGATGTTTATCAATTTAAAAAGTCACTAGTGTCAAAAATTAATTTTCAATTTAACTTTCAATACATCTCTCTCAGCTTACAATAACGTAAAAGTTTCGAATCTATTGTCATATACATTAAAAATAAAAATACTAGATGCAATAAGATCTAGTTTGCTTAAAGGATAGATGGAGCCTCAGGGTCCCAGGGTCCCAAGAAAAGGAAACAGACTGACGTCTAAAAAAGAGAAAGAAGATTATTAAGACATTTACATCGAGTAATCTACTGAAATAAGTTAATTATTTTATTTGATTCATTGAATTTGAATACCTCGCTATACAAATTTAATTTAATTAATCTTTCCTTATCTGATAATGTTTGAATGAAGCTCTAAGCACACATTATGGGCCGTTATTTTTAATGAGATGTTTTATTTTTCCTTCTAGGTACTGACGCCCCACTTGCACTCCACTTGTCTCTTACTTTTAATCATTAAAAAAATAAAAAATATATAATAACAATTTTTATACATCGTAAAATAAAACCGTGTAAGTTTTTATAATTAGTGTAATATATTGCTGCAACAGGAAGAGGAAAATTAAATTACAGATTTTTTTATATTTCTCTAAATGTAATCGGCAACATTATTGTATAAATTAAACTAAAATGAAAAATTATAGAAAACACATTTATGTTGTAAAGTTACTTACTTACTTATTTACCATCAGGCCGTTTCTCCGCGGGGGTAGGCAGAGAGGATAGAATGCCACACTCCTGTGTCCTGACACACAATTCTCGCCTCATCCACATTCATACATCTTCTCGCCGATTGTTGAGGCTTCTAACAGAACCATCGGTTTACCTGGTTGTGCCAAGTCTTCCGCGGACGTCCTCTATTTCGGGTGCCATCGACACTAGCGTCATATATCTTTCTTACCATTTTCTCCTCATTCATCCGTTCCATATGACTAAACCACCGAAGTGATCCTTTCTTAATCTTACTCACTATTCTAACATCAGCTTTACATTCTTTCCTTATTTCTTCATTTTTTACTCTGTCATTAATAGATTTGCCACATATACGCCTAAGTGATCTCATTTTCACTGCGTTCAGTCTACTTTCGTTCCTCTTCTGCCAGTTCCAGGCCTCACTTCTATAGATCAGTGTCGGTGCCAGGACTAAATTGTGCACCGCCAGTCTTGCCTCAAATTATATTAATCAACTATAATAATTCTATATAGGTGCTGAAAAAATTTATCCATGGAAAAAATATTTCATCGCTACCGGGATTGGAACCTGGACCTCGTCCTATTTGGGCAGCGCGTCCTCCACTTTCGCTATTTAAGCTTCCATCTATCGATTATTACTCAAAGTTTTTTGAAATTCTCTGTAATATAAAGTTGATTGCTTTTAAAATTGGAATAGTAGACTATTGGAAATATTACAGAATATTAGGTTTAAATCCCGGCATCAACTATAGATTTTTTTACTTGACTCATTTAATTTGTATAAAATAAAAATATATTGATAGGTTATATATAAATATAAATGACGCACTACATAACTGTTATCTAATTTAACCTATTCATCTTTTTAACTCCACAAATAACTAGTTAGTGGACATACTTAACAATTAATTTAATAATGTAATTATTATTAATATTTCGAAACAAACCATTTATTATCAATTTTGTATCGTATAACATGTTGTATAATACTATTAAATTTGTATAATATTATCTAATCGACTACGTCACAATTGACTAATGGGTTCAACGTTATATAATGACAATTAATTCTAATGTTATTACATCGTCAGGTATGGATGACGGCACCCCCATGACGTTTTCGCTTTCTTCGATTCTTCGTCAAGCATTACCACGCTATTTCCTCTACTCTGATGATTTCATCTGTCGATTTTTTCTCGTGGACACCGCGTTCTAGAATATTCTCTGTCCATCGGTTGACTGGTGACTCGATATTGGAGGCGAATCTCAATCATCGCCACCTCCGTCAACTTCCACATTCCATCTCATAATTCTGAACGATTTTAGAAATTGACGAGTCTCTCTCGATGTCCACAAAACGGTGGCATATGAACGCGACCGCCGAAACAGCTAACAGCCAATCGATCTTCGCGTCGCCCGCCCTGTCACCCGGCCGCTTTCGCGCGCATCCGGCTGTCAAAATTGCGCGGGAACCGGATCCCCGGCTGCCAAAATGGCGCCGGGCCGACAAGATGGCGGCCGAAAGGGCGGGAACAGCGCTCCCGAAACGGGATATAGGAGGGCCCGCAGACGCGGCGGCGGTGCCGGCCCGCGACATTCCGGTCCGCCGAAAGCGACAATTCGCAGAGATATTGCCCGGCGGCCGTTTTAATAACAGGGTGCGACCCGCGCCTGACGAGGGGGCGGGCATTTCGCAATTTCGGCCGTTTCGCGAACGGCCATTTTGGCCGCAAAAAATCGACCATTTAAAAACATCTTTCACCGTTCTAATTGATACCTGATGTAATCGAATTATTTCAGGCGACGACGGAACACGCGGACACGGAAAATAAACCTGCGTACTTAGAGTTATTTTAATATTAAATTCGTCGAAAGAAAAACATTACCATATCCAGTATAAGTATATCCAATGAAGTAGTATCAAGATAACTAATAGTAACTATCAAAAGAAGCTGCAAACTACAATCACATTCATCACGATGACAAATATGATCTTTCACAGGGAGATTGAATACAACAGAGTACAAAGAGATCATCTTGGTTGTGTAATCTCAGGCAGTTGTTTAATATCTCTTTCACAGGATAGATCAATATACTGCAACATCTGAAAGCGGCAGTCTTATTAAAAATTGTATGCGCGATATGTTTTTTTTTGTGTGCGCTATGATGCCAATATCTTGGAGGGAATATTTCTACCTACAGAGGTGCTGTTATTAAATAAATATCAGATATATCATAGAGACAAAGCTATTTTTTTATTATTTTTTCACAGGGCTTACGACCTATCTTCGGCTGGCTTAAGTGATGTATAACGTTCACCAACACATAATAATATATATACAACTTTCAAAAATTTGATAAATGTGGAGATTGAGGGGTGAGAATTGAGCCCTGTATTTACCCCCCATACTTTCATATATTTTCTATTAAAATATAATATTTTTACCTGCATAGGCATTGTTATTGAACAAATATCAGATATCCCATTGAGACAAAGCTATTTTTTAATAATATTTAATGAAAAATATATCTATATATATATTTCAAAATATCAGATTCTCATAGTGATGACATATATACAACTTTCAAAAATTTGATAAAATGTGGAGATTGAGGGGTGAGAATTGGTGAGCCAGCCGAAGACAGATCGTAATTACCCCATACTTCCATATATTTTCCATTAAATATAATAAAAAATAGCTTTGTCTCTCTATAATATATCTGATATTTGTTTAATATTAGTAAGTACTATTTCATGGAGTTTGCCGCAAACGCTTGAAATCTTTTGTGGGTACCTAACCGACTCAACGAGATATATGATGCACGAGATAAATTAGGTTTTATTTCTACCTTTTTATCAATAAAATAAAGTCATAAATTAAAACGTATGTTCGGGACATATGACATATTAATTACTTTTAATGAAATAATGCTCTGTACCCTCCCCCCACCCCCTTCCCCTCCATCATCACTGTCGAAAGATGCCCCAGCAAGAGAACTGTTTCGGCGATATATGTTATACAAATATCGGAGACTTCGGAACATATATTGGTGTTTTGGAACCTTTGACGAAGTATTGTGTGTGAAATCTAATATACAGTACACTTTTAGAGGTGCCAGCAGAATAGGATCGATGGTGAGTGCCTTTTCCTTCCTGTCTTGGGTTCGTTCTGGCATCTAACAGTATATATTTCGAAGACAATAAAGGTCAGACTTGTACAGACTCTGGTGCATTCTATAATTTTATATGGTGAGGATACAGAACCCTGAAGGCGAGGGAGAGAAGACGAAGATGCCTTTGAGATGTGGTGCTGGAGGCACATGACGCAGAGATGAACAAATGTTTCCATTCTACAGGAATTAAACGTTAAGGATAGAGTCTCAACCATTTGCCTGAATTTTTATAGCACCTTGCGAGAAGTGAGAAGATAGCTCGGAGGATCCTGTTGTAATGGGCCACGTCGAAGGACGAAGAGGAAGAGAAAGATCCCCCACCCGCTGGACCAACCAAGCGGGCGGGAGTTATTAATTTATTTATATGTAACCAAAACCAGGTTGATTGACTTCTGTGTACAGTTTTCTGGGCCAATCTGCCGTGCCTATATATCTGACCTTTGTATGGTCATAGTTGAGAGGGCGAAAGTTCATGATCTTCATGAAGGACCGACGTGGATCATCATTGGGAAGATACCGTTTATTCAGAACCTAGTGGTATTTAATACAAATTAAATGGATCAACTAGAAAGATATTTTATCGTACCCCGGTAGCAACTAAATCATTTATTTTAATTGATTTTTTCTGTTCATATTTTTAGTTGATCCATTTAATTTGTATTAATTAAAACATCATGAAACATTAAAAATTCATGATGAAAAAACCCCTAAAGAGGATTTTTACTTTACTCGACTCGAATTTAAAGGGAGCGTTGCTTACACTGCACGTAGAAGGGTATGCGGTGCGCGGACAGGACTCGTAACTAGTGATGAGCTCAAAATCACGAACCGTGAGTCAATCACTGATATCTTTGAGTCACACTCGCTATCAGTGATTAAATATCTGGGAATATCGTGATTAATTTTTTTATTATATTTGTATTTGGTTGTGAACCGTGATTTAACTCATGTGCATATAAAACGAAAATTTTCACGAAGGAATGACGTTACAATTCGTGATAAGCGCCATCTAGTAGATTCTGCAAAAACGTTTTAAGCATTTGACTCAAAATCCTGATAATTTAAACCGAAAAATAAACTCACATTCTTTGAAGGGTTTTCATTATCTTTGTAATGATATTAAATTAGATTAGATATATATGCTAGAATATATTTTGCACGCAAATGAAGTTTGAATAATGTAAGTAAATACGCTCAAAATTATATTTATTTTGTGTATTGTGATATCGTACGGCGCATGCGTATAGAGGCAATGAAACTGTGATCACAGTCGCAGTTTTCAATCACTGATGTTATCGAATATCAATCACAATCACACCGGTGAGTGGTGTAACCCACGGCAGACGCCATATTCGCAACGAGGAACCGTCGAAGAAAACAATTTACGTACATATGTATGTACATACATGGTTGATCTGGTGGTTAACACCACTTTTCGTTCTAGAAGTGTTGATCTTTCAATTTTTTAATAACAAACAGAAGCTGTAAATGATATGTTTTTCCACTAATATGTTTATCTCCGGTAGTTTTCCAAGTAGAGTTTCCAAAAATGCTATTTTTTAAATATTTGCATAATTACTTTGTGGCAACATAGTATATAAAAAATATGATATACAGAGATTTAAATAGTCACATTTAAAAAAAAAATTACAGCAGTTCTTAATTAGCTACCGACCACTTATACTTTAATAGTTTTGTTTATATCTATGCTTGTATTTTTAATTTTAGTATACATTGTTTCCTGAAGAAGATACCATAGGTATCGAAACATGTTGATTTATCAATAAATAATCGTTTAAACAAAGTATTTTTCTTATTATTTAAAAATACTATAATTTTTATTTTAAAAAATAAGTGTAAAAATATAATATTTCCATTCCATAAGAATTAATATTTTCACGTTATACAGTAGATTAGATTTTTTTTAACTGTTACTTAGATGGGATCTTCACACTATTTTAAAACTAATAAACTGAATATATTATTTACCATAATTAATTAATAAAGAAAATAAATAAATAATTATAATAAAGAAATTTTTACACGCATTATAAATTAAATGTTACTGATTTTAAGGGTTTTCTTGAACAAAATCGCAATTGAATGTTTCTTGTGTATGTAACACCATTGTCTTTTAAACATGGCAAAATACTGCGTAATTATGAAGCAAACAGCCTACAAAGCGACAACGCGGTGTCCTCAGTCCACAAAATTCATGTGACGTAATAATTTTAAATTTATAACATTGATTTAAGTGACCATCTAAATATCTGATTTCAAAATATTTTCAGGTACTTTAATAAATTATTTAATTTTGGATGGATTAACAATCAACACACATTTTATTTCATTTCATAATATTAATATTGAAAAGACTCTAGTTACGAATTGTTTTTGAGGCTTGTCTCGAATGCAAGAAAATCATCAATTTTATTATCATTTCTTTCTGTTGTAACTTTCCTCTCCAGCAAGATTTTATACACAAGAAGTTTAACTATTGTCTATTTCAAATTGGAAAAATGAAAGTACACAAAAGTAGAGAATGTACAATTTAAAACCGACGCGAACGACTCAACCCTTCCTTAAAGCCTCGTATATACAATAGGCAACTTTCGTTTAGCAACAGATAAAATGTGCACTGGTTCCGCCGTGAAATGCATCCACAAAATATATTCTGAAATGTGGCTTAATGGACTGACATAAATATTTCGGTGGATAATCTGGACAATCTATATTATTGAGATACGCTTCGAGAAAAACATTTATTATTATATTTGCGTATAATTATATTTATTATTATATTTGTTATTATATTTATTATTATATTATTTATATTTTTTATTATATTTCGGATAATTTAAATGTGCAGTTTTGTAGTTTTTTTTGTCAGCTACATGCAGAACAGGTTGTTTCTCGTAAAAGCCACTTAAATCCATTGATATCGCATGTTCAAAATCAGGGTTAAATTAAATCAGCCAATAACGACGCTCGTTGATGTTAGCGTGATTTTAAATCCAGTATGGCTGCCAGAAAGATATGTACAGAAAAAAAATTACATTACAGAATTGTATCTTTAAAAAATACTGATGTAAAAATAAACATTTTGTATATTTGCTTTCAAAATATACGTTTTTCATCCATAACTCAAAAACACAAAAATTCGTTTTAAGGTATTTTGGAATTAGACGGTACTTATAAATATTGCATGTAGCTTATAAGAAAATAAAAAATGCTACGGTTGAAATGACTGACTCAATTATCAAAATAAACAAACCGCCACCGGCATTCGAGCCTGGATCTCTTTCCAAACCGGCTCTTTCAAATAATGGAACGATTAAATGTATTAATATCAAAAAAGGTAACATGTATGTTCGAAAATTTGTCGCTAAAAATATCGTCGCTATAGCATAGTTGAATAATGCACCTTCCCCGCTTTGGAAAGAGATCCAGGTTCGAATCCCGGTGGCGCAACAGCAATATTTTTCGATAAAATTGATTTTACATGTATATCTTTCTAATTAATATTTGGTATTCAAATTGATGTCCCTAATTCCAATTCGCGACTTCCGGCAATTTTCAGGTTCAACACATATTTCTGGACTGCTCTGTTTCGAATACGCAACAGGTATCTCCGATAAAACTTGTAACCGCAATGTCCGACACCACTTCCAGCTGATTTGAGGGTTTCTCAAAAAGGAGTGTTTGCCGTCAAACAAATGTGAATGCCGGTGAGTTAGTTTCGTGTTTGAACCGTGTTTGCGCCTTTGACAACCTCTTCAAACACAACACACGCGCGTATTTACTCTAAGCACGCATCCGCTAATTCTACGACCAAACATACGTTCTCAAATCATCGCTCCGATCATGGCAGGGGCACAGCATCCCAACAGTTGGACCCAGAGCTGTATATAACACAACAGCGTGTTGTTAATGGTCGGCTGGATCTTTGTCGTGGACTAAAAGTCCGCGGAGCTTTGGTCGTGACACGGTAAATTTCATTCACGGTAAATTTAAAAATTCGGTAAAAAGCAGCAACATTTAATTTTTAATCAGAAATCTAATGGACCCGGTCATAAAACTTCGATACGTAACATGAATTTAAACAATGCACATTTATAGGGATAGATCAGGGGTGCATTAAAAATCGGTATTCTAAAATTTACTTAAGGGCGGTTCTTTACCTAGGGACGTCACTGACTATTAAAATTGCCGCGGTGGAAACGGAGGTCGTACAAAATGATGCAATCTAGGTGAGAGCCATAGAGAAAGGGTTCGCCGCTCGGCCCGCACCGATTATTACATTTGTGTAAGGTCTGGTTATGTGATCAGTACAAAATTTTTACTATGGTAACATTTTTAGTACGCCCGTGGTAAAAATAATTTACGGGATAACCCTATTATACATAATTAGATAATTTACTATTGTCAAAGCATAAATGAGATGTCTATAGGCGTGACAAATAATTGTGGATTATTTCGCCTCGGCGTTCGAAATCTGTCACTCTATGTGCTACTATGCTAATATTAAATGATTCATTGTCGTATACAAGCAACATTTAGTATATCAATGTGTCAGATGACATTTGGAACAGCTGTGAAGTGTGCGCCATATTTAACTGTCTATTCTCGTTTTTACTATCTGATATCGGAGAGTAAAATGAGTTTACTACGGGATGTACTTTCGAGAAGGGAATATTCTTTTACCAACGATCAAACAACCCATTTACGTGTACTTAACTAAGAATATTGGACGGAGGTGTTTTAGCGGAGGTTCTTGTATTTCATTATTTTATTGAATGACTGATTATATATAGTCACAGCATATTCATATATAATAATTTCACATTTTTAAAGTTTGAATGTCGGCGTTTTCACTATTTGAACATTGTTTAAACAGGATTGGTGCATTTCACAGGATGTCGTGGGACCGGTGTATTTTGTTCTACGTGTTGTTTGTTCTATCAACACAAATATTGCATTCCACGTATATACATACAGAGCAATCAAATGTAACATTTCAATACTGCTGTTTGTTTCTTCAACCTGTCATCGCTGTATCCACGTGGTATCATTTCAAAATTGACGTATTCTTGGCGACAATTGAAACAGGGGTTATATTCTCATGAGCCTTGTTGTACATCAAATGTTAGTGCGTTTAATTCTCGGTAGTATACTTCTTTTCAAGAATCACAATGGCCATATTACATCCAAGGCCTGCAGAATGCTTCGAACCTGCTAACACTTCAAAAATTAGTGTAACTATATCAACAATAGCTTAAATAGTTAACTAATTTACTTACTTACCTATATTACGTTTTATTTCGACAATTTCAGGTCGCCATCTTTGATTATTAACGTTCCCATTGTTTAAATTTGTTTTTTTTCAAATAGTTGCCCAGAATGACAAAAATCACTGCAGAAGACCGTATTCTAATCAAAAATTTGCGAATTGAAAAACGTTGGGGTGCTAGGAAAATGTGTTTATAACATTTTGTTTACATTACATTCATTTACATCCACCATCACGCCATTTCTCCGCAGGGGTGGGCAGAGTGTATAGAACGCCACACTCTTCTGTCTCATCAATATTCGCTCGACTTTTTGCGCGCCCTCTTCGGCTGATAAAGCTTTTAACAGGCGTTCTCCAATACTTTGGATTGTTTGATCGTGTTAGGTACCTATTGAACAAAATATATAGTATAGTAGGTACTAGATATATATTATTATTTTTATTCTATGTTTTAAGTCGGTGCCGTGTAGATGCTAAATTCGCAAATAATTTATATTATTGGTAAATGCAACTTTCTAAAGCACGCGCGTGTGATGTTTACGAGTACTGAATAAAATGAATTTATTCGGTCATTTATACATGAATTTCTAAAAGGTGTCAAAACGCAAGTTTGACATTTGTGGGCACTGAATAAAATGAATTTATTTAGTCATTTATACATGAATTTCTAAAAGGTGTCAAAACGCAAGTTTGACGTTTGTGGGCACTGAATAAAATGAATTTATTTGGTCATTTATACATGAATTTCTAAAAGGTGTCAAAACGCAAGTTTGACGTTTGTGGGCACTGAATAAAATTAATTCATTTGGTCATTTATACATGAATTTCTAAAAGGTGTCAAAACGCAAGTTTGACGTTTATGGGCACTCAATAAAATACGCAGTGACCATGGTAACGAGTGTGGCGTATTTGTTTGGTTGTCTTTTCTATGAAAAAATGTGCCAAAAAATGTATCTGCGTTATTTCTACGATAATACGATATGTACACACGATGTAACTCTTTTATATACGTTACCAATTGTCAGTAATGGTAAATAAAAATATGATAATTATAAATAGCCATATGAATATAAAGAGTAGCATTTTATAATCAAATAAACCGCCAGTAAAAATGATAATTTATGCCGCTTCGATCAGCTGATATTTATCGCAGAGCTGAACGTCCTTTCGTCACATTAAAATTGGCTTTAAATAATGATAATTAACGACATTATATAAATTTACATTGGCTGAGTCCCGATTCAATCGAAGCGCTCAATGTCACACCGACCAAGATGCCATTTAAAATATTATTTAAATTATTTTTCATGTACAGATTATTAACGGTGTTGTTGATAGCCTTATAGATACTCCCATTATATATTTTAATTTAGCGAATGATATATTAAAAAAGCACACTTTTATTTAGCCAAGACGCAAACGGGAAACGTGCATTAACCGATTATGCTACACCAACACAGTGGATTGACGACAAATTTTCGAACCTGTATGTTTACACTTTTCAAATTAATACATCTTTCGTGCAATTATTTGAAATGTTCTGAATAATTACAACTTCACAATAAGAATGTGTTCTCCTTAATAATTTATAAAATGTATCAATGTGTCCAAAATTTAATAAAAATTCATTGTTAATTCTGGCGTCTCCTATCGGATTACTCAAAGGTATTTGAAATTCCGTAAAAATAATGAAGATGACTTTCAAATAATGTAACGAATTTGTCGTCAATCCACTGTATAGCATAATCGGTTAATGCACGTTCCCCGGATCGGAAGAGATCCAGGTTCGAATCCCGCTAGCAACAACAATACTTTTCGATAAAATTGATTTTGTATGTATATTTTTCTAATTAATACATTTAAATATATTAATTATAAAGATATACATATAAAATCAATTTTATCGAAAAATATTGTTGTTGCGCTACCGGGATTCGAACCTGGATCTCTTCCCTAACCGGGGGAGGTGCTTTATCCAACTAAGCTACAGCGGCACTATTTTTAGCAACAATTTTTCGACCCTATATGTTACCTTTTTGAAATCAATACATTTAATCGTTCCATCATTTGACAGAGCCATCTACCTTATTTTTACAGAATCTCAAAATACCTTTAAGTAAATCTGATATTAGACGCCAGAATTATCAATTCATTTTTATTAAATTTAATACATTTAATTTGTATTAAGGGTATCAGCTCGTTACCGAGCAGAAACATTTGAATCATTGTCCAGGAAGATGAGGACAGATGACAACAAAACAAAGTTGAAGAGAAAAAAACACGTTTAAAAAAAACCTACGCCAAAAGAGAGTTATTATCCTTAAGAGGCGAGCTTTTTATAGTCCGCCATAATATTTAACTATTGGCTTTCTAAGAAATGTGTAATTCCGGGCCGATTAATAAACTTCTGATTACCAGTAGAATGATAATGAGGGTCTGAGATTTTTTTAAAATACGAAAATATATTAATTTTGTTCGTGTTTATGAAGTGTTTTGATGGACCTCTAATTGGCGGGCCTGAGTAATCAATCAACTTACGAATATCTCTTATCAATCAAAATTTTCAAATATGCCAAGTGACGTCACCGCATCGGGTCCCTGGTGGGGCATCCCAGGTGGCCATTGAACAGAGAACAGCAGTGGGTGTAACATGTGTATGGACATATTGAAGGCCAGAGTGGGAGACTACTACGGGCAGCCAGTACGTTAACAAGGGGCTCGCTTAATATCAAAGCTATTTGCTGTATTACGGATTTATTTAACACTATTATTAAAGCAATCGAATGTTACTTCATAACACATTTAAACCATCTTCACCATTGCGGGTAGATTCTGATTTGATCTGAGAATATTGTTTTTCCTTCATTTAAGAAAGGGCCCGCGCGAGCTCTTCCGAGTCCC
The DNA here is from genome assembly GCA_031772225.1 of Eubasilissa splendida. Classification (NCBI taxonomy): domain Eukaryota; kingdom Metazoa; phylum Arthropoda; class Insecta; order Trichoptera; family Phryganeidae; genus Eubasilissa; species Eubasilissa splendida. Next base: position 2,993,741 of record CM062863.1, on the reverse strand, counting down.
TTCCAGCCCACCCGTGCTGCATGTAAATGAGCAGACAAGAATATCCTCAGTTGATTTTAAGAGATTTTAAAAGATAAGAGATAATATTTGAGATACGGAGTTTGCATTGGAGACAACTTTCAGCTTTCGTAGTTCCCGTGAACACGCCATGTCTCAGAAATTTGCCGTCTTGCGCCTTGTTTCACGCTCTTTACGTACGTCAAGCATCAAATGTCACTGTCGTTCATCAGTTGAGTGATTTTAAACCTCCCGCAGCAGCAGTTAAAACGGAACAAATGTCTATAATTTAACACCTTAATGTTTAATTTCTGACGTACAGCACAAGGCGGTGATTGGCAGCGCGGAGGTTAGAAAAGGACGAACAGCTTAATAGAGCGGCATCACATTGAAAATTAAGAGTGGGGCTACCGCGATGGACCTAGAGATGTATAGTCCTGGTCCACCCGCGGAGAAACGAGGCGGCATGCGAGTGATGGCCGATGGACGAGCGATATGGACATGGCGTCCGAGAAGTCTCCTAGAGCAAGAGATGAATTCTGATGCGGGCGTGTAGCAGCCCTTGCACTTGTGCTAAATGATAAACTTATGTTATCAAGAAAGAAGATGTAAAGGACATTCAATGTCGGAATAAATTATGTAAATAATAATTATAAGCTGTAGCTCCTATAATTGTGTACATAATGTGATAAATAGAGTTTGCCTTAAAATCTATTATCACCCATATAAGGTAGCAGGTGACACCATAAAACACACCCACAATTGCAGAATCCAGACTGAGCTAAATCTATGGCTTCTCATCCTCTAGGAGCAGACACCATAACTGCGAATTACAAATTTTAACAAAAAAAAAAAAAGAAATTCCAAAATTGTTATATCATTTTTGGGTCAATATACTAATAATAATAAAACAGCTTATTCAAGTATTATTATATAAATATTATTTTTACTATTCAAAACTAAAAATAAACTATTAAAGAGAACACGTTCTCATTGTGAAGTTGTAATTATTCAGAACATGTCTGTGATATTTTAAATACTAATTAAATGTATTAATTAGAAATATGTACAGGGTGGCCCAAAAAAAGTGAGAACATCTCGTAACACATGAGTTATTTCAAAACATAATATAATTAATTATGATTCTTAATGTAATTTTTTTTGCACATTATTTAGCCAATCAGAAATCATCAAAACACCCCGTATTGCATCATCTACTGGGTTTAAATCTGGACTGTTCGGTGGCCACATGCCTGACTCGATGAAATTAATATTCTCACGACGAAGAAAGTTGATTGTATTTCTGGCTGTGTGAGATGGAGCTCCGCGCTGCTGTAATGTCTAGCTATACTCCAGGCTTTATTTTTAAACTCTTTGATCATTTCCGTAGCACGCCGACGTTCTTCAATTCTCAAATTTTTGATCAGAATGCGGTCTTCTGCAGTGGTTTTTGTCATTCTGGGCAACAATTTGAAAAAACCAAATATAAACAATGGGAAAATTAATAATCAAAAATGGCGACCGTAAATTGTCGAAATAAAACGTAATTAAGTGAATTAGTAAACTATTGAAGCTATTGTTGATATAGTTAAACTATTTTTGATGTAATTATATCACATTTTACGTAATGTTCTCACTTTTTTTGGGCCATCCTGGCACATATAAAATCAATTTTAAAACAATGCAGATGGCCTTTCAAATAATGGAACGGTAGATGTATTAATTTGAAAAATATAACATATGATCTCGTCACACTTTTAAACTTCTTGATCCACAAAAAAAAACACGTTTATTTCAGCCCCTTTCACACCCTTCGACCAGAGAAATCGGATCACTACTCGCTGTTGCTCCTTGGTGCAAACTGCTAGCAGAGCGGACATGTTTACACTGTAATTGCCGGAAGACAAATTAAGCGATCCAGATCAAATTTCGCACACGTATTCCGCAGTCAAATCGAACGTCGTGTACACTGATTTGTGATTTATTTACACCATTTTAAGCTTATTTCTGAGTCTATCTCCAGATCAAAATATTAACACGCGCATTGAGATGTATCTCACCTAAATCTCTGAGATTACCTCATCGTGTCTACTTCCGTGGACATGGCCCTTGTGGATGTTTGCACGTACGTACATTAACAAAAATAAATACAAGATTAGCCGTCAATACAAAGTAAAGTAATATTAAAAAGGTTTCATATTGTTTGTTCATTTTAAGAACGTTATGTATTCTGTTGAATAAATTTTAAAATATGTTTGCTCGACCACAAATCTGAGGTTTGCACGATGGTGTCATAAACGAAGGCAAACAAAACAAATCCTTTACAAAGTTTTATGATGTTAACTCGCATTCGGGAATCACAGAAATAGTTTGGAGATAACGAATGACGAATCACACTATCTTCTGAGAAATATAGTGCATACATAAGTATATATAATGTCGTTAATAGTGATGTCACTGCTATAATACTTATTATTATTCTGATTCAGACCTGTTATCATATAACTCTTAACTGTTACAGTAGAAGAACACATTCTTATTGTGAAGTTGTAATTATTCAGAACAGACGGTCTGTGATATTTTAAATATGAATTAAATATATTAATCAGAAAGATATACACATGAAATCAATTTTATCGAAAAATATTTTTGTTGCGCCACCGGGATTCGAACCTGGATTTCTTTCCTAACCGGGGAAGGTGCATTATCCAACTATGCTATATGTTTCCTTTTTGATATTAATACATTTAATCGTTCCATTATTTGACAGAGCCATCTACCTTATTTTTACAGAATCTCAAATACCTTTGAGTAAACTGATAGCAGACGCCAGAATTATCAATTCATTTTTATTAAATTTTGGACACATTGATACAACTTTATTATTTAGGAGAACACATTCTTATTGTGAGAGGTAACATATAGGTTCGAAAATTGTCGCTAAAAATATTGTCGCTGTAGTATAGTTGGATAATGCACCTTCCTCAGTTAGGAAAGAGATCCAGGTTCGAATCCCGGTGGCGCAACAACAATATTTTTCGATAAAATTGATTTTATATGTATATCTTTCTAATTAATATATTTAATTCATATTTAACAAAAATATTGTTAACAAGTGAACAAAATACACTACACGGTCTAAAAACCCTAATTCTTGAGATGTCACAAAGTCGAGGTTCCTTATTATTTACGATTCCTTTCAGGTTTGTTAATTCTTAGAGAGAGAAAAAACAATGCGTGTTTATTTTGTGTGCATGTTAAGTAGTAATAAGTTTTAAACTTTAAAACAGAGCAGTGTTTTGTATTTTGTTAAGAAATAATGTGATTGACTGTAGTAATTTACATTTAATTGTTTTTGTTCTTACAATTATAGATTTTTGATTTTTCATGTGTTTGGATATTAAATATTTTTTCTAATAACGAGTAGCGGTTATAATGAGCAAATTTATCAAAAAAAAATTTTTTACTATAACATATCTGGCACACATTTGCTTAGTTTAATTGTGAATCTATATTAATATATATTAATTCCTCCTTTCCTATATCGACTGGCATTTCATGGAAAATTTTCATTGCTCTGATCATTACCGATTTCTGATATTTAGCACACCTTGTGAATGGCGGTCACATTCTATATATTTAATGAAATAATAATATATGTATGAACGTAATGGATTACTGTAGTGGAATAGTAAAAGGGTAGGAAGATTCATGTTCATGTTCGAATCCCGGTAGGAACCGAATATTTTTTCGATAGATATATTTTCTCTGTGGAGCTTTCTAATAAATTCATTTAATTTGTATTTTTCATTTTCGTTCTCGTTTTCATTTATCATTATCGAAATGAATAAAAGTATTATTTTGTTATCTTGTCAGTACAATATTTTCCATGCATTTGACCTCTTCCCTCAATCATTAATGAGGTAAATTATTTATATATTTATTATTATTATACATGCCCTATTCAGACAAATAACATAATATGTAAAGTAATAGAAAATTTCACCAGAAGTGCAATACGCAAAGAAAAATATTATATAATTATCAAAAATAAAAATAAATACAATATGTGAAGTAAACCAGTTTATCCGTTATTACAAAATATTGTAATAATGTAGTCCTATTAATAATTAAATTTACAGCAAAAATGTCAACCACCTCCGCATATTCATTCCCCAAATAATGCATTCTGGGGACTGCGGAGTTAGCTAATGCATGAGTTCTGACATTACCACTGTAATAGAACAGCAGACCAACAATCTGGAGGCGGTCTATATTATACCATTGATCCTGTATAAAAATATATGGTTTTGAGATGGCTAAGGAGATAATCATAATTGATATCCTCAGAGCGTATATTTAATTTAAAATTAATGAATCTTGGAAACTTTTTCTGGATACTTTCAACCGCCGTCGAGCGAACAATATAGTGAGGCGACCATATGACCGAATTATATGCTACCATGAGATCGGAGGATGGACGTCTTTTTATTTGCACTCTCCTCAGAACCTCTCTACATTTCTATTTTAAGTTAATTAATTGAATTATTTGAATTTTTCTCTCTCTCAAAAGATAATCTAAGTTGACCTTTAAGCCAACCATATCAATGAATGAATGGAATCTCACAGAGAAGCAATTAAAAGGTATCCAAGTATTTGAAAACAAAATTCTTCGAGGAATCCTTGGGCCAGTTAAGGATAACCACCAACAATTGCACATGTCGTGGCCATCCAACAAGCAAATATTTCAGCTTCAGACATGTTGTCAGATGTGACGACTCCAGGGCACTCCTATGAGGAAACCCCAGTGGGAACTCAGCACCTGGGAAGACCAAGAATCAGATATATAGGGTGTTCAACGGAAAAATTTCTAAATTAAATTGTAATTGCTCGTAAACCATCATGGTGAGGTAAGTGGGAGGGGTATTGTTCGACGCGCGTGATTTTCGGGTTTTCCAGTCGCAATAAGTCACTGGTCGGGAGCACACCACGCGTACGCGGTTGAGCAATATTTGAAGTGCGGTGATTCATTGGTTCGTGCACGTCGCGCTTTTTGTGCTCACTGCCGAGCACGCAACTTGTCTGGTGTTGGGTTCAAAAGTTCAGACAAGAAAGGACAATGGTCAACCAAACTCCTCCGGGACCATCAACGTCAGCAGCGACGCCAGAACATGTGGCTCAAGTTCGACGTGAAATTATGCGCAATCCGCGTAAATCGATAAGGAAGGTTGCAGCCTGTACTGGAATAAAAAAATCAACAGTGCACGTTATTTTGAACAAGAAACTACATATAAATACAGAGTGAGCCATAAGTTCTTGCACTTTTCAAATTGCTTTTGAGCAGGAACCGCGCGATGGAGAGGCACGCGGGCGACAGCGCGCGGGAGTTTGGTTCTTACAAAAATAACGATTCCAATTTGATCGTTTGGCGCCCGTTTCGCGCTCACTACCGATTACACAGTGTGCGTCAATATCTGCGTATTATTTTAATTAAACCGTGGTTCAGGAAGTTCGAGGAGACCGATTCAACGCTAAATAAGAAGAAAACCGGACGGCCGCGGAGCAGGAGAATGTCGCTCAAGTTAACTGTAAGAGAAGATCCGGGCTTGTCAACTCGCAAGCGTTCTGATGCTATCGCGATACCAAAATCAACTTAAAAATAAATACAATATTTATTAGGAGATATTCTCCTAATAATAAAGTTGTATCAATGTGTCCAAAATGTAATAAAAATGAATTAATAATTCTGGCGTCTTCTATCAGACTACTCAAAGGTATTAGTTAGATGGCTCTTTCAAATAGTGGACCTATTAAATGTATCAATATCAAAAAGGTAACATATAGGTTCGAAAATTTGTCGCTAAAAATATTATCTAGGAGAACACATTCTTATTGTGAAGTTGTAATTATTCAGAACATAGGTCTGTGATATTTTAAATATGAATTAAATATATTAATTATAAAGATAATACATATAAAATCAATTTTATCGAAAAATATTGTTGTTGCGCCACCGGGATTCGAACCTGGATCTCTTTCCTAACCGGGGAAGGTGCTTTATCCAACTAAGCTACAGCGACAATTTTCGACCCTATATGTTACCTTTTTGATATTAATACATTTAATCGTTCTATCATTCGACAGAGTCATCTACCTTATTTTTACAGAATCTCAAATACCTTTGAGTAAACTGATAACAGACGCCAGAATTATCAATTCATTTTTATGATGATGGAACGATTAAATGTATTAATATCAAAAAGGTAACATATAGGGTCGAAAATTGTCGCTAAAAATAATGTCGCTGTAGCTTAGTTGGATAAAGCACCTTCCCCGGTTAGGAAAGAGATCCAGGTTCGAATCCCGGTTGCGCAACAACAATATTTTTCGATAAAATTGATTTTATATGTATATCTTTATAATTAATATATTTAATTCATATTTAAAAATATTATCGCTGTAGTATAATTGGATAATTCACCATTCTCCGTTTGGAAAGAGATTCAGATTCGAATCCCGGTGACGCAACAACAACATTTATGACAAAACTAACTTGGCAGAAGAATAAATAAATTACCCTGGGCGACACAGGACACACCTCCCTCTCTGTGACTCTATTAAGGACGACACCCCTCTCGGTGCCGGTTGCTTTCAGACTGTGATTGATTTTGTTATTTTTTGAAATCACAATATTGGCCAGTGATGTGGTATTGGGTAGTGTATAACACCGGCGCAACGCTGCTGTGACGCGCTCGTCTCATTAACGTCATTATATTTATACAAGCGTCAAGTGTGCGCACATGTGCGCGTGTGCGCGTGTGTTGGAACCCAAATAAACCCAAGTGAGCACTGACAATATGTACCTTGATTACCGCCTAACACATAGCGAACCTGTAATAAAATAAAATTAAATTAATCATGTTGCTACCGGGACTCGAACCTGGGTCTCTTTCTATCGGTGAAAGCGCGTTCTCCGATTTCGCCTTAATAATCATATTAGATCATTTAAGGGCATTTTACATATACACTGTTTATAGTCCTACATTATCTTTATTTTTTAAATTAAAAATTGTTAATTAACAACAATTATTCAGAATTTTCCAATCACCTTTTGGAAACAAACCAACCAAGGGTTTATAAATTATACATAAAAATACTAGGGGTTTACAGTTAGATAAATTTGAAGCTAAATATTATAAATAACTAAATCCTCTTTGTAAATAGTCACCTTTTATACTTATTTATAAATAATAATCAATAAATAGTGGTTTAAACAAAGTATTTTGTTTAATTATTTATTTTAAATGAGGACACAAATTAATTTTGCAAAAATTGAGGAAGTAAAAATTGTTATTTTAGCTTAAAGAAATGATATTTTTGAAAAGTTTCTTCATAAATAAACTCTCTGCTGCCCTGTTTCTTATGACGGAGGGCCAAGAGTTCCACGCTTTTGTTCGGTTCTACAACCCTTCCTGCGGCTAATGTACAGGCTGACCTGTGAGATACGAAGCTCTTGAAGATACAGAGGTACCATGTTATATGTCGCCTTGTACATAGCAACCGAATACATTATCGAGAAATTGTTTAACTTATATTCTGTAATATTTCATTATTCCATTTTTAAAAACAATCCACTTTATGTTAACTTGTTTGTTCTAAAATTGCTTCTTCACAAAATAAATGTGTTCTCCGTAATGAAATTGAATAACGGAACAATTGTAATACCAACGTGTAGTATATTATATTTTAATGACAAATATCGAAATGATTCACTTGTGAATGGAAACAACACGTGACACTAATCAAATTCTACTGTTTTATTTTATTTTATATTATAATTTAAAGAGCATTAACAGTTCAATGGAAAAACACTATATTATAATTAAAAAATAACCAATTAAACCTTTTAAATATGCTCATCTCATCAAACAGCCTGTAGATGTTACGGTGGGTATGAAATGACCCGTGCATTGACGATAAAATACAGCCTATATCTGAAAAAATATATATTTAAAAAATACATTAAAGTTTAAAATATTATTATAAATAGTAATAAAAAGTATTGTCTAAAAAATGTTAATTATTGTAGTAAATCTGGTGATTAGATTTATTGCTTTTATCTCGTATAATTAGGTCGGAATGTATAGCAATGAAAGTCGGACTGCAATACAACAATTCACTAATTAATACAAGAATAAAATGTACACAGATGAGTACAATAATTTCTTCTCTCATTTTCACGGTTTTTAATCTTTCCAGGCTCCCGTCACGCACGTATCCACCATCTGTCAAATTTTGGCGCGCCGCGCGCACACACACATATGAACAGAGTAATGGATGTCTCAATTATATTATACAATCTAAATATCGTCGTCAATTCTTTCTATCTGAATTAATTTTATTTTGTAATTATTTTATTTATTTATGTTGATTCGTTTTTCAGACTTATATTGTGTAAAAAATTTTGAATTTATATTATAATATTTTGAAAATATAGCCCGGACATGACAGAGATTCGACTTTAATTATATTACATATTAATTTCAGTAAAACTGTTCAATTTGTAAATAAACGAAAATAATCTTGATGTTCTATCTAACTATATATGTATTCTGTCTCTCTCTCTTTATGTGTATATAAGTGCACTCTTTTTGTATTTATTGTTAGTTTTAAATACGTCCTGACGATGCTTGAGCTAAGCGAAACCGGTTGGCGTATAATGAAATTCGTGGTTTCATACAAAGTGATTGTATTTTATTTAATCTAAAATATATTAATATACTACGTCTGGCGGGCCGGTTCCTGAAAGAGTTAAAGAGGTATTCTCCCTCACAATGGGCCGCTAATGAAAAGGAATGATTTAGCATATGACTCAACACTTTACGAGCGAGAATATTTCTTTAATAAATATACAGAATTAGGACACAGCAACAGAGAGGGTAGAGAGGAGGGGGGAGGAATGACTAAATACTCGGCGACAGTTGGCCAATTTCATATCGAAATATTTTGTAACGATAACACGAGACGTCTTATTATCCTCGAATTACCCCATGTTGTAACATGATTTCTGAGATCAATGTGCATATCATGTGTGTATTTATATAGCATTTATATAACACTATTAATACTGAATATTTTCAAGGGTAAACTGTGCCAAGAAACTGCGTTTAAATTTTATTTTTAATGCATGTATAAAATATATAGGATGGCCCAAAAAAAGTAAGAACATGTCGTAAAAATGTGATATAATTACATCAAAATTAGTTTAACTATATCAACAATAGCTTAAATAGTTTGGTAATTTACTTACTTACCTATTTATCTATATTACGTTTTATTTCGACAATTTCCGGTCGCCATTTTTTGAATATTAATTTTCCCATTGTTTATATTTGGTTTTTTTAAATTATTGCCCAGAATGACAAAAATCACTGCAGAACACCGTATTCTGATCAAAAAATTACGAATTAAAAAACGACAGGGTGCTAGGAAAATGATCAAAGAGTTTCAAAACAAAGCCTGGAGTATAGCTAAACATTACAGCAGGACGGAGCCTCATCTCCCACAGACAGAAATACAATCAACTTTCTTTATCGCGAAAATATTTATTTCATGGAGCCAGGCATGTGGTCACCGAACAGCCCAGATTTAAACCCAGCAGATATGGGGATATGCAATATGGAGTGTTTTGATGATTTCTGATTAGCTAAATATTGTGCAAAAAAATACATTTAGAATTATAACTTATTATATTATGTTTTGAAATAACTCGTATGTTTTGCATTGCTCGTACATTTTTTGGGCCACCCTGTACATCGTTTTACGAAGACAGGGAAAAAAATAGCTGCAGTTGATATAATTGAACACTACAAGAAAATGAAATGGCAATAGGTAGACCACATCGCTTGGAGGACGGACAATCGTAGAACTAATTCATTCATCCGGTGGTATCCGAAAGAAATCAAAGGCCGAAAGGCCGCACTAAAATTCGCTGAATTGACGAATCCATCAAATTCTACGGAAATAGGCGGCAACTAAAAACAATGGATAGGCAAAAGTGGAAGACACTTGGGGAGGCCTTCATCCGACAGTGAATAGAAAACAGCTGTTGAATAATGATGTTTGTTTCGTTATACTAATGATGTATCATAATAAAGGTTTCGCTCCTGTCCTCCCGTCAATCTATTTTGTATGAGTGATTTTTCTAAATTATTATACTGTACGTAAAATTTAATCCAGGCAGAGTGATGGTGTGTGGGAGTGTCTTTATTATCCCGAAAATCCTAGAGTGCAAGTGGGCAAAATTTTGAATGGAAAACGTTCAACGTTTATATCGTGAGTGATATTGTGCACAGGATCGTATAGGGTGTACATACATTCAATTCTATATATATATATACATTCATATTACATCGGCGCATAGTACGTATATGTAAATAGGTATAAATCTAATAATTTAAATAAATATTAAACTACGATTATTTTTTATTTAATACTAACGATTCTAAATAAGTGTAAGATAAATTAAATACCTTCATCTAACTCATATCGAATCATCGGAAACCAATAATTATCGCAAACATAACTTATAGGTCAAAGGCTTTCTGAATAAATACTTCACATTCATCTTGTATTCCGAGAAAAATGTTTTGACCAGTCACGACAGTGAGACGGATTTTGCGGAAATGTAAAAATATTTCAGCGCTCACTCGATCGCGAGATTTCACTACGCCACTGTTACACGAATAAAATATTAGATTTTTTTTAATATCCACCTATTTTGTGCTCACTTACCTTGCCACTTTACCCATTACAAATCAATTCAACTAATTTTTGATCACGTTATAATTAAAGAAAAAGACAGAGAAATCAAACAAGATTTTTTTTTTTTTAATGAATGAATTGATAATTCTGGCGTCTACTATCAGATTTACTTAAAGGTATTTTGAGATTCTGTAAAAATAAGGTAGATGGCTCTGTCAAATGATGGAACGATTAAATGTATTAATTTCAAAAAGGTAACATATAGGGTCGAAAAATTGTCGCTAAAAATAATGCCGCTGTAGCTTAGTTGGATAAAGCACCTCCCCCGGTTAGGGAAGAGATCCAGGTTCGAATCCCGGTAGCGCAACAACAATATTTTTCGATAAAATTGATTTTATATGTATATCTTTATAATTAATATATTTAATTCATATTCAAACAAGATTGATTAACATCTCATAACTGAATATATGATTTAGATTGTGCTGTTACCAATAATATTATGCAATCATATATAATATATATAATACACTATATGTTCTTTCGCTTAACCAACGCCTTTAGACAAAATAAATGCGTCGCTTATACGACTATACTAAGTATTTAAAATAATACCTTCTTACCCGTATAAAAAATATGGACGTTTTTAAGTACTTTTTCTATGACTGAACATGATTCATTTATTATTTGAAAATCCTTTGCGTAATGACTAGAGAAAATAATTATTTTTATTAAAGGTTAACGTAGGAAATAATTCTGCCAATTGCTATTTGTTTTTCCCAAATCAAAAACCAATCCATGCACCAAATCCACACGTTAAAAACAGTAAGATAGTAAAATTTGCGAATTAGTAAAATTTGCACGCAATTGTGAGCTTTTCTAATGTTAATGTGTTAAAAAATAGCATAGGTAACGACTCCATACAAAACGGATCAACCGAAAGAAATTTTCAATTCAGTAAATAGCCAATTATATGATTTGAGTAATTCACTAGCTTAAATACAGAACAGATTAATGTGAATATCTCGATGCGGCGAATACACAAGAGCGCCATGGGTACAGCGGTGAGTTGTCGTGGTAGTTTTTAGAACTAAGCGATTAAAATCTCTACTGAAGCACGGGTGGCGCTTATTGTAAAATAATGTTTCCGGTTATGTTAATCCAATTATTTAATTTATATTTGTTTCCCAGAATTTGTAGTAATGCAGTCCCTACTATTACGGATGTAAAATCATTTATCAGTCGGTGTATCCAAGAGACAGTGGTGTTTGTGATAATTTGTATCTACAACAGTAAAATAGTGATGAGTACCATATGAAATGATCTAACACTGGTTGCTTGACCATTTTTAAGAAATTCCATATTTTTTGTGCAATCCTAACTTGTTGGTAGTTCAAAATGACAATTATTTAAATTTTATTTTTTTTGGTTTTTGCGTGACGACCATATTTGTTTTAGTATGTTAGCATATTTTGCAATGTAAACGGTTTGCGGGAACTGAAATATCTCATCTCCTATTTGACCTATCAACATGGGATCAAAAGCATTTTGTTCAGACAAAAACTGGCTATAAGATTATTTATAGACAATCTTACCTACATGCATTCTCACTGTGTGAAATTTCAGCCTTAATTCTTAGCTTTCGTTTTATAAATATTCCATGTACACGGCGATTTTTTGCAAGATATACATGTACAGGATAAATGTATTTTACGAGAAATTTCAAAAGGAAACAAATTCTTATATTTCATAATACATTTAAACCATTTACAGAAATTGCAGTTGAGTAACAAGGTATTGAGATATATTTATTTAATTCTTAACAAAGTACATACATAAGCATTCTTATATATGCTCTAATTTAAACAAGATTAAAGTTTTTTTTATTTGGTCAGTTTCATTTTAAATCTATTCAATTTCTCCTCCTTTCTTATGTTTTCTGGCATTTTATTAAAAAAAATTATCTCACTATACATCATCGATTTCTGAGATTTGGCCTTCTTCCTGAATGGCAGTCTCAGTCTATCCCTTCCCCTTGTACGATGCTCGTGCTCATGTTGATTTGCATCAATTGAATTCAGGATTTTTTAAATAGATACCGTTATATTAAAATATATCTTCTGCTTAAAGGTCATCACATTCAGATCTTCCAGCATTGCACTGATCCGAGTATATATATTTTTTCTGAGTATTATTCTCATAGCTTTATTTTGCAACACTGACAATTGTTCAATTTCATCTTCGCAGCTGATTGTGAGGAATAATAACAGAGTTGTAAACTAATTTACAAGACTCAGTACTAATAAATCTTCTGATCTTTCCCAAAAGTGAGATTTTCTTAGCAATCTTTTTTAGTTACGTATCATGTATTTTGCGATATATTCAATTTTGAATCTATTATGACTCTAAAATATTTTATTTCAGTCACTTCCTTCAGACTTTCACCATCTATGATAATTTTTGGTGTGATCTCAACTAAATCTGTAGGATAGTCTCCTTCCGTGGACCTTAAATTGATTCCGAAGTGCATTTAGTGAAAGGCTGATCTCACACAAGAATAACGCATTGATGCTCCAAGCTGTTTCATCAGCTTGGCTCGCGTTCATCTCGTCTCTCCTTTATATATAGACGTGGCAGAAGGACGTCAGGTGCGATTTCCTCTGAAAACTTTCCATTAAAATACCTCGCAGAAGTGACGCGGCATTCCTTCCGCCGCTGCTCCAGAAACTGCAGATTACCTGTCAGCGATGCATCCATGACAAGACGAATCGCTATCTGTTGCACCGAGTAAAGCAGGTTCGTCAACAAACCGCATAGGGGCACCGTCGCAGGTGACTGCGTGCCTCTAGAACAGTACACACTTAAGGGTACTAGTTGCAAAGTCACCAAGCTGCATTAAGTTTGTGTTTTCTATCTTTGAATGCAGCTGCAGTTCATATAGCTTTTGTGCATTGTGTTAATAATCTATTAGATTGATGCATTATTATCCACCGTTTACATAAATTATATATTATTATAACTAACTGACTTTCCCTCGCGACGTTTACGAGAAACATACACGAGAAAATAGAGCGCCACACTCTTCAGTCCTGACACACAATTCTCACCTCATCCACATCTATACAAGCTCGCCGATTACAGAACCATCCTCCAGTGTCTGGTTTATCTGGTTGTGCCAAGTCTTCCGCGGACGTCCTCTATTTTTGGTGCCATCAACACTCGCGTCATATATCTTTCTCACCATTCTCTCCTCATTCATCCTTTCCATATGACCAAACCATTATGTGATTTTTAATTTTACTCACTATACTAAGATCAGCTTTACATTCTTTCATTATCTCTTCATTCTTTACTCTGTTATAAATAGATTTGGCACATATACGCCTAAGTGATCTCATTTCCACTGCATTCAGTCTACTTTCGTTCCACTTCCGTACATCAGTGTCGGTAGTCTTGCCTCGGTTGACAAAATCCATTCAATGTGTCGTTCATTTTATTCCCTGCAGTCACCCTCCTTTCGATATATTTCTCTGTCTTTCCGTTTCTATCGAACTTACTTCCCAAATACACAAACTCATCTACTTGTTCCAAACATTTATTACATCCAAGTATTTAGCGCGGTGTCTTGCTTTCCTCCTTCTCGAATACCATCACTTTCCACTTGTTGACATTCATCATGAGGTCGTTTTCCTTGCACACATCGTACATTCTACTCACTACACTCTAATCTCGTTCATTATTACAATAAACAGCATACAATCAAATCGCCCATTTTCGCTCCTACATTCATATATTCCAGTTCTTTCACACAATTATCCGTATACAAGTTGAACAATAATAAAGACATTACACAACCCTGTTTGACACCTTTTGTAATATCAAACCATGGTGTGAATGATCCATTAATTCTTATACACGCAGAACTTCCTTCGTATAGAGATGCGATTGCGTGTATAAGTTTACTATTCACCCTGTAATCAGAGCACCTGTAAATTAGATTGTGACATAAACAAAATCAAAAATAAACTCAAAACATATTATGTACAATTACAATTCGGGGATGTAGTCACCGTAATCGTGGACTGATCGATGTTGAAGCTCTCAACCAGTGTCCTGGTGGCGCAACTTTCGTCGTCCTTCACAACCGCCAGAAGGGCCCGGTCATCAAAATACGAAAATCGACCGTTTCTTGACTTGTCGTCTAAGCTAGTGTCACCAGCTTTACAACGAACAGACCACTCTCGACATGCCCTTTCGCTGATCGTTCCTTCACCGAAATCGTTGAGATGGCGAAATGACTCCAAATTGTACAGCATCATGTGGCGTATATATTAAACAATTATATTATGACAAAACGTCGTGAAAAAAACCAATATGAACAATCAAACTTAGCTCTTTTTGATGTAAATTGGTCATTGGTCTGGGTTTGTTACAAAGTCAGTTGCTTTTTCCTGCCGCCATTTATATTGAAATTTAACCAATAGCAATCTATTACGCTACTCTGAAATTTAAATGCTCGCCAGCAAGAGATAGTTATTCTTAGGAGAACACATTCTTATTGTGAAGTTGTAATTATTCAGAACAGACGATCTGTGATATTTTAAATATACCAGGTAACCAGATACCGGAAGATGTTCCTGTTAGAAGCCTCAATAATCGTCGTGTTTGTATGAGAAGTGAATGTGGATAAGGCGAGAATTGTGTGTCAGGAGAGAAGAGTGGGGCGTTCTATCCTCGGCCTACCTCCGCGGAGAAACGGCCTGATGGTAAGAAAGTAAGTATAACAAATTAGTCAATGACATGGTAATAATAAACATTATATATTTTAAATATGAATTAAATATATTAATTAGATAGATATACATATAAAATCAATTTTATCGAAAAATATTGTTGTTGCGCCACCGGGATTCGATCCTGGATCTCTCTCCAAACCGGGAAAGGTGCATTACCCAACTATGCTATAGCGACAATATTTTTAGCGACAAATTCTCAAACCTATATGTTACCTTTTTAATATTAATACCTTTAATCGTAACATTATTTGAAAGAACCATCTACCTTATTTTTACGAAGTCTTAAATACATTTAAGTAATCTGATAGCAGATGCCAGAACGATATACACAGAAAAAAAAGTACATTACAGAATGGCCTCTTTAAAAATACTGGTGTAAAAACAAACATTTTGTATATTTGCTTTCAAAAGTACTGAAATTTATCTCAACTATCTAAACGAAACCAATGAAATATACCTCATCGCGGTACATTAGAATAAGAAACACAATAAAAACATCTTGGAAATAAGTATGTTTATATATAAATGCCAACAATTTAATCTTTTTTTGTCTCCTCCCTTTTCCCAGCGATGTTTTTCCGGGAAAAAATTGTCGAGTGAGGCAATACGCTGAAGGAATCCGATGACCGCCGCCATTTTCGTTTCTTGTTTGCCGCGCTTTTCTCGAAAGCATTCGCTAAAATATTTACCTCGGGTCACGTTCATCAACCATTGTTGATCTTTACAAATAGTGTACCTACTTAGATTGGTAGCCCTGATTTGATGGTACGGCTGTTTTTGCTACTTGTGATAGCAGTAACACAGCCGCCATCACAGAATCGGTCCGCCATTAATAAATGCTTTGGGAAGTATTTGCGGAGACATACACCAGGAATCAGTAGAGGATCATCTAACAGTCCGAATTGCATCTGAGAGATTGGCTGACTGTCCAGGATAAAGGTGATATGTCTTACTAGAGCGACACGGTCTTATTATCAATAGATTACTCAGAACCAGGATTTAACGCTATCGGAGGTATTTTAAAGCTTGTATTCATCTGTTGCAAGCCACTTTGAGCGAAAGCTCTCACGTCGGTCCTTCTCATTGGTCGCCAGATTGGCATATTTTTTAATCTACTTTAATCCATATCATACTTTTTATTTTTTATAACACAACACAGTACGAGGAGAGGTAGAGTCATAGGGGGGCTATCATCAAACAGTGAATTAATATTGCTGAAGACTCACCAATTTTTCAATTATTTTTTTTTACAACTACATGATATGAAAACTATCGATACATAAAAATCACTATTAACTTTACATCGACTGGTGGTACTAGGCATCAAAAATGTTGTCCGTCTCTTCATTGTTTTCGTTGTCCTCTCCACAATCAGGATCGTTTTAAGATTATTTAATATTATTAAGTAGGCCCTAGGCACTTACACATAATATTGCATTCATAGGCCCCCATCAATTAATGAAACAAACTTCGCGAACAATCCGCTTATAATTTGTTTAGTGGCAACACTGATTCAATATGTTGTTTTGGTTCTGCGATCTAGACTGCTATTGCATTAGGATGTGTGTTATTTAATAATCATAGTTTGATATTAAATTTGTTCATGTAAAATACCTAGAATATAATGAAAAAACGGTACTCATCCGTTATATGTCAACCACAGCCGCATATGCACACATACAATGAAACAATTGCGTTTATATGCGAGTGGTAAAACAGGCATCTTGTTATATTCAGGTCAATAATTTATATTTATATTTATGGCCCTGTCTACAAGACTTAACCAACGAATTATTCATATTTTAATAAACCTTAAGACGTGTAGGTATCTTATTAAATAAAGTATAAAGCTCATTGTCAAAACAGAAAAACGTTTAAGGACCTCAAACCAAACTTAACCACCCGACCCTAGATTTTTCAGTCCACTTTTGTAATTTATCATTGAAAAGATGAGTAGGCATCCGTATTGGCTACTTAAATGCATTTTTTTGCTTTGAGGTCCGCCATTTTGCGGCAGGGCGAATTTTAATTAGTGTTTTTACTCGTTTTGCGACAACGCTGTCATTTTATCGTGGCGCTCGATCACTCGAAATATGCGGTGGCCATTTTTGTTCTGCGTCGCGCAAATTGTTGTATGTTGATCAATGTGATGACATTAATTTCACACCAAGCAGTTGAAACAACGAACGGTCAAATTGACAACATTGCATATTTGACAATTGATACATTTATCGAAAATTATTTCAATGCATCTCTTCTTCGATCATGACTGAATTAAATATTACGTATTTTGTGAACGCAATAATTTCCGTAGTCTCGGATCAAATTTTTACGAAAAATAAACCTTGAAAATATCTTAGTTATGCTCGTTAACCAGCCTGGTCCGATCTTGATTCTAAATAGCGGCTGTATATTTTTTGTAAATTCGTAACATTGTTATTATTGGTCTTAGAGAAAAAAGTAAAAATCTGACTTTTACATAGATAAAATCTACTGATTCTTACCGGTGCCGGAAGGATTATCTATGTTTTATTTTAACGAAATAATAGAGTTTGAATTCGTCACGATGCAAGACCATCATTCCGTATTAAAAGAGAATTTTCGGTGTTTAATAATCTTATCCATCACTAGGATAATATACGACTCACATCATCCGTCTTATAAAAAATTGCGAGAGATCTCGTTTCTAATTTTTACTTTGTCTTAAATAAAACTATTATAATAAAATATATATATAGGTGACTCGACACAAAATTGACTTTTAACTATCTAAAATGTCACTCACATACAATACCTTAGCTGGGCTCGTATTTGTAAACGTTAATATTTTACTGAATCACCCAAATAATTTTCTCTACTTTATGGTCACAAATTTTTTTTTGTTTCAAAAAATCTACGTGAATGCCATCTATGTATGTTGTAGAGAACTTTATGTTTCAGAAAACCACCATTATTCGATGATGCCTTAGATAATATGGTTAGTGAAGAAATTCTTGGTTTTGTATGTTTTGTTCAACCCTGAACTGTGAAAGATTTTGAAAAATTTCACGCTTAAAAGTAATTTAGAATGTAATTTGACAATTTAGTCCCCATTATATTACCTATACAAAGTTCATAAATTAAATAACATAATTTTTTAAGACTCATAAATTTTTAACTATCTACACCTGTTGAACAAATAATTACGATTTTTTAATGACCTTTCTGAATTTAACAAATTTATTAAATTAATGTTTTCACACAAAATATTAATGGCAAGCTTTACGTCTTCAATTTGACTGACCCGATTCCGTACCGTGTGCCTGCTTGGAAGGGAAACGAATTCAGTCTTGTCGATCTT
The DNA here is from genome assembly GCA_031772225.1 of Eubasilissa splendida. Taxonomy (NCBI): domain Eukaryota; kingdom Metazoa; phylum Arthropoda; class Insecta; order Trichoptera; family Phryganeidae; genus Eubasilissa; species Eubasilissa splendida. The sequence goes on along the minus strand of CM062863.1, from coordinate 2,974,844 downwards.
TTTAAATTGTATTATTTTCGATGCTGTAGGTGATTGTTTTATTTTTATGTTTATTATAAGTAGGTACTTGATCGTATGCTGAAGTTAATAACCACATTAAATTCAGTGAAATGATATTAAGATCAAAAAAATAAATTATAAATGCTGAATTGGTAATTAGACTGTATAAACAATGATTTAATGTAAGGCGTTGATAAATATATACATTTGAATAGCCACGTATTTTCTTCATATTCCACACAAAATGAATAATTAGCAAATTAAACAGTTCGTGTCTTAATCTAACACGGCGTCCCTGTCACATATTTAATTTATTTTATTACGTACGCCAATTTTATTTCCTTTCTATTTATCTCCATGGAATCTACTTAAAAAATGCAGCATTGTGTGTATGTCCATATATTGGTAATGTAGAAATCTGCTCTCTGGCCTCCGACATTGTCATTTAGAACTGTCAAATATGTGTCATCACAAGAATCGTTTCGTGTAGAGTGTGCGAAGCTAATGTTTGTAAATTTTATTACACTTAGATATATTTCATAAGAAAATGGATTTAAATAGAGTACCGAATGATCAAAAGCTATATTTATGTCGGTTTTACTTTCGAGGTAAGTGAATTGAATTGAAATTGAGAATCAGTCCCTAAAATGAGTTCTTTAAATAACAATGCCTAATATATAAATATAACTAAATTATTGTTTTAAATCTTATTCGCAGTTGGCTTCCTGTTCCTCCCTTTCGTGTGGGCAGTCAATTCATGTTGGTTCTTCTCCGAAGCATTTAAGAAGCCTCCATTTGAAGAACAAAATCAGATAAAGAAATGTAAGATATGTTTTCTTATTTTTTTTACCAATATAGTGACACTATTTGTCTAAATATTTCATTCGCAAAAATAACATTGTAATATTTGCGGGAGTGTAGTATCCAATCACGGGTTATAAAATACTGGGTATTACAGTACTAAAAAAATCCTACTCTTATATTGGGGCTCCATTGAAGTCAGAATGAGACCCTTCAAAATAATGTAGACAGCATTATAGATATGTATTTTAATAGTATTCGAACCTATGAGCTGGTTTCAACTTACTGCAAAGAAATGTGATTTTGTCTCTGCTATAGACTAATTGAATTATCTAATAATAGAAAAATATCTAGTTTAATTTTAACTTTTAACCTTATTTCAGATGTTATATGGTCCGCCATCGGCACACTAGTATGGGCGGTGATAATTGCGGCATGGGTCAGCGTTTACCAACTGAATCGCGCCTCTTGGGGTAGCTTTGCTGACGAAATCAGTTTCATCATTCCACTCGGAAGGGCCTAGATATAACTATTATATATAAATATGTAAACAATTATGGAAATATGGAGAAACCGACCAAAGTGACATAAAAGCAGTAATGGTTTGATATGTGAAAGATCTCACCATAAATATTCTCGGAAAATAAATGACACGGTGAATGCTAGTTTTACAAATATTTTTTTATTGTCTGTGACAAAGTTTAGATCGTACACATTTTGAAATTTAACTCTAATTTTTTTTTTTGCAAGACTGTGACACATGTTTTTATCAATGAACACATTAAGTACATTATGACTATATCTCCTAAAGATGAAAATCTTTTATCTTGGGAGTAAGTGTCCAAAGATTTACAGTCTTCGCTGAGGCATTAATGTAAATGTGTCACATAGAGGTGGTAAGATTGGATTACATATATATACCATCCATTACAGCCGTCTGTGAGACAAAAGTAGCATCATGGAAAAAAATGCCAATTTAACCGAAACTAATGATAATGTTTTGACAAATGTAAATAACAATTTTAAATCTTGTATATTAGATTTATTGTTCAAACTAAATTCACAATGGCTAAACATTTCTTTAATTTATATGTCAGTCAATAGTCTGAACAAATCCATACTAATTTTAATTAATGATTAATTTTTTTTAAATAAACTAAATTTTAAACACTGCATATTTGCATTTTTAATAATGTTATTCAGTAAACATACGCTGGGATTTAAAGTCTATTATTTTAATAGAGACTGATTTCCTTCCTTATACTGTTAAGTAGCGATGGGTCCACACTGTGCGAAGCGCTTCAATGAACTAGTTCTTTATACTCACGCTTCGTAGTTCGCACGTTTTAAATTGTGCTGACGCTTCAATAGTTCAATACTTTACACACACTAGCAAATAACTTAGTTGTCTGCAACGAAGCTCTCACTCAACAATGCACACAATTAACTGCAAACTGTGTATGTATAGAGATAAGAGTTTTCCGCCCACTTCATGTAGTTTATTCAAGTGTGTACTTCGCAAAGTATCACACTACACACTTTACTTCGCATTTCACTAAAATATAGTTCAATAACAACTTAACCACATTTCATTTTACTGTATAAACGATTTCGACCTGCATCGGAAGTGGACCAACCAGTGGTACCAACATACTTCAAATGAAGCGTTCATTACGAAATGAAGTTTTGTCCTTCGCTACTGTTAAGACTTTCTTCTTTATTATACTTATGGCTAGTGCTTACCTGTCAGAAACCTGAACCCCAATAAATGAAGATGACGCAACCTAGATGTATTTAAAAGAAGGATCCTCGGTATCTAGACCATATAAAACATACAAATGAATGTAAGGTGACCCAAAATGAGGTGGCAGAATAACATTAATAAAGAAATGCTTTTCCTTCTAACACTTTTCAATACAAACCATCAGACAGATGCATAAATAATTAAATAGTTGGGACGACATTCGTTAGGTGTCGCCCTAACATGATAATTTCTCCAATATCCAAATACAATTCTACATATATTAAGGAAATAATTAAACCAATGTAGTTGGTAACAAAAAATAATTTATTGAAATCAACATATTCACTTATTTTTACAAGATACAATTAAAAACGCAGTTGCCCTTCAAAAAAAAAATTTAAAAACACATATCGATGCAAACTACACAACAACTTACAAAATTGCCGATTACAAAAATAGCAACAATTCTTAATGTTAATTAATTTATATTATTCAATAGCTTCATAATTGGAAATTAATTATATAAAATATAATAATAATCTTAAAATATGTGTACATAAAACTCGGATACAATGGCACTCTCAAATATTGTGAAAATATATAATAAAATTAAATATATGTTTGTCTAGCAAACAAAGGCGACGCCCATCCCATATATAAATTATAACTAAATCACATGCGCGAAACATTACACCTGCAGTTCATTTTATATTTTAAAGACATGCGTGCGCTCGCCTTCGTGTAACACTTTTTGTATTTTATTTTCATTTCAAATTGAATTTTTTTTAAAGACATTCTTGTATTATTTTGATTCGGTTCAACAGAAGAAGAATAGCGTCTGATATGTCAAAATTTCTTTATTAGAATTGGATCACCTGCGAAGACTTGTGTGGTGCGTTTTCATCTCAATAAATGAGCTTTAACCTTGTCGGTGCCGATGAAAAAGTTTTACTTCAAAGAGAACACATAAAGGCTGTCAACTCTTACATATATGTATACAATGTCTGATGAGATAATTCTCAATGGTTCTAGTTGATTCGGCATGAGACACATCAGGTAATATAGAAATAATAATGTAAAGAAATACAATAAACACAGTCACTAAAGATATTGCCATTGCGTCCAGAGTTCAACTGAATGAATCTTAAATACTCGTATTAGCTTAGTGTGATTTTTTTAATAATAAGTTTTCATATCAATATTTACTTAATGTTTCATAACATTAAGTAAATACTGATGGCATCAACATTTGCTTTTATTCAAACTAAGTCTAAAGCACTTGTGCTGCGTGGATAGGATTGATTCGGTTGAGTTATGATCCCAAACATTCCCTGTAGGCGTGCTAGCGATCAGTGCTTCAGCTGGCAAAGGTGAGAAAATAATCAATTTTAAAATTGAATATTTACCAAAAAAAAAAAAATCCATAATGTTACATTAAATACTAAAATCACATAAAAACATGTTTATAATCTAGATATATTTTGCACGAATAACAGCATCAATCTTCTATCATTCAACTATCAAGTCGAAACATATTTTTTTCCCCATTTTAAAATCACTTTTTTAAAATATTTTATGATTTTTAACAACAGATATGAAAAGGATTTTAATATTAGGACAATATGGTATATAAATATTTATATAAAATAATGTCTTTATTTTACACTTTTTTTCTTTAACCCGTTGCCTGCCATGAAATAATCAAAAAAAAATATATTAATCGTAAATTAACAAGCTCAAAAATTATTTTCTTAACAAAATAAAAAAAAAAACACCATCTGAACGTGAAACAAAATTCAGATGAAGTTTTACAAAGAGAGGCGAAAGAAGCAAGAAAAACATATTCTTCATATGTTTGAGACCCGTAATTAAATTTTTTTAATAATATTTATGTCTTCCGGTACTCAACAGGTTAAAAACTACTAACCTAAAAAATGTATAGTATACCAAATTCATTACGAGACAACACTTTTCAACCATTATTCGAGCATATCACATCAGGCAAAATAATTTTTAAATCAAGTATACAGCTTATATAATGCCGGCGTCAGCTAAATTTGAGCCATTAATCTCTGGATTCACAAGAGAACATGCCACCAGAATAGATATACATAATAAACTATCAACATGGATATATTTTCATTTGTTTCTTACAATAACCGTTTTTGGACATACGCTCGTAAAAAAAAAATTACAATTGTTTTAAAAAAATATTTTCTCAACAAAATAAAATACTAAACACAAATTTTCATGCACACACAAATTTACAACTGAAAATAATGGCTGATTTTAAAATTGCAACATTCTGAACGTTCTTTACTAGGAAATATTTGTTTTTGTTTGACAGTTAGGAATCAGCTATAGCATATTATTGCATCACTTTAATCCTTTAGAAACGCTTTTAAATTTATTCGCCTCAAATAGTGTGCAATGTTAACCAAGCATGCAGTAAAGGAACCACTTCTGAATGAACAGTGCGGCATTGGTTAGAAAAATTTAAGAACGGAGACATAAATTTTAAAGATAATGAGGATCGGAGACATTCTGTTACTGATGAAAATGACAAATTTAGTGGAAGAAAACATGTGACAAACAATCAGCACCGATCGACTGAAGAGGACCTATTTTGCATCCCGCCTTTCACCTTTTCAAGCACAATTTACCATAAAAAATCAATAACCGAGAAGTAGCAGAAAATACCTTTAAGTTTTATTCCACAGACATAAATAAGTTTTGTTCTGAAGTTATATTAATTGAATTTAAATGTTAAAATTGGCCATTATTTTCAGAATAACTTAATATACACACGTAAACCAGAGAGATGAGACACTCTTGCGCCTTCCACATCCACGCATAAAACAGTTTTATATACAGTAACATGATTCATTACGACAACGGTAGGCAGTAGAACTTCTTAACTTTTACATCTTAAAACTTCAAAAAATATTTCATATCATAGACACAAGAGCAATTAGGGTCGTTACCGAGTGAACACAGATATTTTTTGGATATTTCAATAATAAGATTTTTATAAAATATCTATTACAATAAAAAATAAAATTATTCATTTGTCATTTGTTCAGTTTAAAATGTCTTTTTTTTTAACACATTATTGCACCGAATATAATATATATACTAAATGAAGTATAAAAACTATGTTCTATTGTAATAATATATTATGATGGATACACCAGAGCAGTGATAGATTTGGTATGCTGTGAGAAACCTCGAGATATACAGGGTGTCACAAAGCTAATTGTACAAATTTCACAGGAGTCTTCTTCATTCAATTTTGAGTAGAAAATGTTGTTAACACTGTTACATTTTTTTTTTTTCAATAATTCTGACTCATCTTTTGTTCAACATTGAAGAAAAATTGATTTTTTATTAATTAATTTGCTGCAATACAAATCATATAAAATGATTAAAACCTTGCAACAAAAATATATGTGAAATTAAACGAGAAAGCACGCGTAATGGAGTACAAATTTTTGTAGAAAGAAATAAACTATTAGCACTTTTTCAATACATTAAACTATGTATTATCCCTTTCAACATTTGAATTGTTTACTGTCACTTGACAACTCAATACAGACCACCTGCAGCAACTTCTAGTGAATATATCAATTTAGTTACACATTGTGCGTGTGGGTATTACTGCCCTTTTTTTGGAGAATGCAAGAAAACGGTAAACGACAGGCGAATCAATTACATCACGCGCTTCGACCAGTACAGATGTCCAAATAAACCGATCGTCAACATCAGACCATAAAATCAATACTTACAATAAAAAGGTTAGTGCGGTGTTCGTGTATCATACGTGCCCTTATTGCCAATCGGAAATCTGGGAACCAGCTGTCGAAGAAAATTACGGGAACACACTCTAAAGTGGCGGGTGTCAAAATTAAAAAAGAAATACTGTATTTCCTCGATTATAACACGCATGGTGTCTCTGAATTCGGGGTGCGTTTTATAATCGATTGCTTTAAAATTCTGCAGCTGTGATGAATCATCACTGATTACGTAAAACTGGGTCAAAAAATGATTCAGAGAAATTGTACACTGAATCTGAAGAAACTTCAGACTGATAGTAATAATACATAAATAATATGCCTAATTTTAAATCCTTTTTATTGTGATTGTGTGACTTTGTCTGTTATAATGAAGGTTACATTATGTTTTATTATTGATATAAAAGGGTGTTATTGGCTTATATATATATTTATTTATTTTATTATCGGTTATAAGTGTGCGTCTTATAATCGAGGAAATACGGTAACTACTACCCCAGAAAAAGGAAAAACTGCCAAGAACATTTTAACATCAAAATAAATAAATTTATCTAATCCTGATGTTTGAATCACTAGCTATGTACCACCTGTATATAACAAATATTATAAATATCTACTTATTGTATGTTTTCTTATTTACTATAAAATATAATGTGATTCTTCGCATGTTGAAAAATATTCACAAATTGGGACCTCAGGCACAGAGAAAACAAACTTACAGTTGTGCATCATTACGAAATTGATTCTAAAACAATTGTGATTGATTACAACATTTACCAATAATAAAATTCATATTTTGGGGATTCACCTTGCATGGTGACAAGACAGGCTGTCCTTAATTTAGAAACTTACGATTAGTATGCAAGAAAAAATTTTAATAACAATATTAGTGATAATTAATGTTCCTCTAACTCAAATTTACTCGCACCCAAACTTTGTACATGGAGGCTCTACTATACGCAGAGTATTTCAAGTATATAACTGCGACAGTATAATTTTTTTTAAATATCTACACAATCAAAATAGTCACAAAATACACGGAGGCACACATGGACAGCGGAAAACAGATAATTGGACGAAATTCATTATGAAATTATTAAAATAATATGTTTATTATATACAGGCCCCAATCAAGAAAAATAAAATTAATTTGGTATTAATATAATAACACCGAAGTGCGATGAAATGTTGCCCTATTGAGTCGGTTGAGTTTTATTCTCCTCTTCCAGTTCCACGTGCGTGAGGGTTCTGATTATTTCAGCCCGCTGCGAAGGGGATAGTCTCCTGCAGAGCTCGGAAGCTGCATCCATCGCCGCCTCGGGACACATCTGTCAACATTAAAATATAAATCATGTTCAGAAAATGTACTGCCAATGGAAAATGTTATTTAATATTACCTATATGAGTTTTAATTCATCCTTTAAAAATGTTTTGAGTGCAAACCCTCATGTTACAGGAATGATCCATATAAAAAATCAATTTTATCTTATATGATATAAGTTAGTCAGAAATATTAAGAAAAATTACAATAAGAGACAAAACATGGCGACCCCAAACCAAAAAAGTGCAGTTTAGTCAATTTAATATTTTTTTTATTTCTGTAAATAAAATCTATACTACTTATGCAATATTCATCATAGTTTTACCATTATAAGACATTTTAAGTATCTCAGAATATGTGCCCATTATTATGAAAGTGATCTAAGTCATGTTTCTTTCGTTTCGAGATATTTAAAGGTTAGCGTTTGAATTGATCAAAAAATATTTTTATATTACACAAACACAATGTTTCAAAATTTATTTAGTCTACTAGATTTATAATTTATTTTGACATATAAATTTTGCATGTAGCTTATGAGGAAATTAAAAATGTTAAGGTAGAAATGACATCAACCTTAAACACTAGCGGAATACCATTGAACGTTGTAACGATACACTGAATATAATGCTTCAAATTTTTCACAATTGTTACAATTTGCATCATATTATATTAATTTAAAACAATATGACGCGAAATAATTGATAGACTAATTTTTCGATTAATTAAATATGCTAATATATTTCCTACTTTTTAATGCTACCTTGATTTAATTATGAAAAAAGAAAAAAAAATTCATTCTAGGAAATTAATTCAGGTCTGAAGGAGTCAAGTCATACAAATAAATTATCCATAGAAAATAGTAGTCAGAATGAGTCAACGACTCCAGAATATCTCATTCCAACTGGCATAAGGTTCCGAGATCATCCACACATAAAACACAATAATAATACAACTGCAAATGTGACTGAAAGTCATGTATTATATAAAGAGATCGGAGATGTGTCAGATGTTGCTAAAATAAAAAAAACAACTCACATCTAAACTTTCTTTTATCCTATTGATCTGAGCATCCTTGGTGACTGCCTTGATATTCTGGTTGATGACAGACTTGGGATCGGATAACTGCTTCTCCAGCCACTCGCAAACCGATTGGTTGGAATTCTCCCATTGGAAGCCCTGTAAATATCCAATATTTTTTAGTATATATCAACATTATAATAAAACAAACCAGACATAGAGATGCAGTCAAAATTATAACTGAGTTTCTTGTGAATCTGAGAGTTGATACCATCAGATAGATTAGGCTACACAGTGGGGCTTCCAAACCTGTTAAAACAGAAACTGATTAACCGGTTTATTTCAATAATTTAAAATAATAAACAAAAACTGGCTTTTTTGATTCTGTTAACCGTTTCTTTACGATTAACAATTAATTTTACAATATTAAATTAAGTAGGAATATCTTTTTTTCAAATATTATAAATAACACAAAATCAATGAATAAATTCTTAAGCGAAGCGACTGCGATAAGACTGCTGTTTCTCAGAAAAACCATTCCAAAAAGGGTTTTTTTCAGGTAATCTTTTTTTTATGATATCAATTTTGGCCAATACCTGATAACTAGACAGCTGGTTGAGGTAAATATTAAAATAACCAATATTCTACGGCGGCCGTCAAGTATCCTGTTTGAATATATTTCCTCCAAATTTAAACTATGTATGTATAAAATAATAATCCATTTATAATTTTATTGTCAACATTTTTTTTTGTCCATTATATATTTTTTTTTAAATATTTCATAATTTATTTTGTACATCTACTGTGCAAACAAAAATAATGAATGCATGCATTTCATTATCTATTTCTGGTTATTTTACCATGAATACCATAAGCAATGAAATTTGATTTTTTTTTACATAATTTTAAACATGAAATATCTTAATTTTCAAATTATCAAACAAATGTACCTCAGTGGCCCCACGATCCTCCACGTACCAGCGCCTCATCATAGCCGTGGTCTGTCCCTCTCCGAGGTCGGCCCGAGCCGCCACCAACTCGCTGGAAGCCTGGTGCTCGTACAATAGTCGTTTCAATCTCCAGTAGAGGGTGTTACGTGCTCTTCTCCATGGAATTATTTCCTGCAAGAAATGACATTCTAATTATGATGCATTAAACTAGTGTAAAAATATATATAATTCCCAATACAGGAAAAAAGAGTTAAGTAATAAGACACAATAGCCAAAAAATTTATTACGAGATTTTCGACTAGAGACAATCTGTGAGAGTAGTCCATCATTTATACACTAAGTCTGAGAGATTCGCCATCTTATCGCTGTATGTCCGTTTGTCAGTTGGGTGAATTTGAATCTCCCCAGCAGCATTTAAAACACAATAAATGGTTATATTTTAATGCTTATTTTTGTCTAACTTTTACCAGAATAGAATATCAGAATTGTGGGTAGTATAGCAGACTTCTCTATAGAATTCTAGATAGTTTTTTGATTGAAGAATTATGTAGTATGGGTGTATCAAAAAAGTTACTCCTCAAAAGGTTTAATAAGCCTAAAGATGAAACTTACAGAAATAGCCCCCATTTCCAGCATTCGCTCGGGGGTGTCGTGCAGCTCCGCAAACTGAACGGCAGCCTAAAATCACATTTATTTTATTTATTAGACTTTATTGACGTACATGTTTTTGTTGTAACAGAGGTGAATATATTATAATATAACTTGATAAACATAAGATACAATTATATTGCAATTAAGTATATACTCGTGGTTTATTGTGTGGGATGAAGTAGACTCCACCTCTGATATATACAGCAGATTGCCATCTGTGTTAAAGTAGCCAGTTTTTTTCGTGCTGTTGTGGTGTTATTTAATTCAAGAAAAATAAAGATTCAACAGAAATAAAAATAAGAATAGAGAATGAAAAAATATATATATATATGTAGTGGGAGAGTTGTAGAACTAGTGAATTATTAGTGTAGGCACTGTATAATAATTATGTTAGAATGTTGGATAGCAATGCTTCTGATTGTATAATCAAACAACAATTTCATACAATTGCATAGCAGACTGGTGAAATTCAGCCATATTTCAAACTACAAATCGATGTTGCTATATGCGGCATAAGTGACACATGTAGAAAGAAATACATACCTGGTGATAAATTGGCATCAGATGTTTCTCTCTCTCTTTAACTTCTTTTTCTTTCACGGCGATGTCATTTGCATATTCTTTTTGCTTGGGTTCTAGAAACACACAAAAAATGTATTTTTATTTACGATCCGCTAAATTTTATTTTTTACTATGTTCCTGACATAAACATGACTATAGTGAGAGGATTCTGGGATAAAAATAAAAAGATCTAAAAAATATTTGGAACAGGTATTGATTGACTGACCTGCATCATCTTTGGCTCCTTCTTTCATCAAGGTAAGCTCTTGCTGTAGGCGGAGCAGTTGCACATCTAACCGATGCATCGTCTTCAAAAGATCTTTCTCCTTGTACTTCACTTCCACCATGCCCTCCGCTTCTAAAACGCCTCCCCTGTTGACAGAAAGAAATATTAATGCAACACACATTACGAATATAAAATTACCCATATTGTGACCATTCAAATTATTTTACACATATATATTATAGCATTACAAAATTGATGTCATGTTTGAAATCGCCCCGTCAATATTTTTAATGCCAACCACATTTATAACTATAAACAACGCTCTAAGGTTGGAAATATGCGCGATCTTCACGGTATAAAATTGATAGTCGTCTATGATTTATGGTAATTTTTCACTCGGCGGTGGGAACGAGACCTGTCAGCAGACACACCCGTTCCCGGCTTCGACCGGCATGCCATTTATAAAAGGATCCAAAATGTAACTGAAGGGTAAATGCTTAAATTATTATTCGATCACTAGTGCACTGTTTATTGTAATTTGTTTTGACCTAATTGCATGATGAACGATCTTTTCAGGAAATAAGATATTTCCCTTCTTTGTTTAACCCGACGGGATTTTCATTGTTTTATTTGGATTCAAATCACTAGTATTTAATTCTGCATCGTATTCACTACTGCAAATCGATTTATCTTATTTTTTGCCTGGATAAGCCTGATTATATTACTGTTAATTTGTATTAGAATGTTAAACCTTTTGATTTGCAATAGATTTTCTGTTTATACTGAAAACATATTTTTATTTATCACTCCAGGGTATCAATAAAAAATGTTCCCAGTTTAGAACGAAGGCAGAATGTGACAGATCAATGATAGTTTCTGAGGTGGAAAACCTAGAATTCTTATGCTTTCCTCTGATTAGTTGGTGAGGAGGCTAAAACGCCGCTCTCTGCCCTCACAATATATACTACAGAGTTGGTTAGTAATGGGTTGAGTTTGAACTAAAATTAACTCAATGGGAGATTTGCACCTCCTACAAAACAAGTATGGTTGTACCATAACTTTCTGAAGCAAAGCCTTGACAATGGCGTGCGTCACCTTGCCGAAATGTCAGCCTAGATTTCCTAAATGAAACCATCTACAAATAACACAATCTAACCTAAAAACACCAGTTTCATGTACATATATATATATTTTGTCATCACCACTCACCTAGACTCTGGGTCAGCATACATCTCCATGTAGTGGGGATTGATGGTGGGGTCCACCACGGCCCACGCTCCGCCCCTGAGCTCGCCGCCGGGTGGGATATACACTAGCACGGGACTCGTCGCTCGCCGCAGAGCAAACACAATCTCAGCACCAAACTTCATCACCTGCTCGTACATGTCTGAAATGCGAAAAATGTTTAATTTACATGCTGCCGATTCGGTCGTGCGGAACGAATACTTGAGAGAATGGTGAGAAAAATATATGACGCAAATGTTGATGGCACCTGATGAAACCTCAATAATTGACGATCCTGCATTAAGAAAATACATGAAAGCGGATGCGATGAAAGTTGTGTATTATAACAAAAGTGGCACTCTGTCTTCTCTGCATACACATGCGGCAAACGGCGTGAAGGTAAGTAAATAGAGTCGAAAGGTGCTATGCATCACTTTACTAAGTGTATTATTAACTCAAGTGAAGAGATTTTGATAATAATTAATGATTAAATGTAAATAAATATCTATATCATAGAAATACAACACAACAATGCGACATCACCTTTCATCCCACCGCTGAATCCTCTCCAATTGGCAAATATGATAATGGGCAGATCTTCTCTGGAGAAGTCGTTGATGGCCTGGGCTGTCTTGTAGGCAGAGTCGGGGAACCAAACCTGGGCAAAAAATTCATATTTAAAATATCACAGACCTATGTTCTGAATAATTACAATTTCACAATAAGAATGTGTTCTAATAATAAAGTTGTATCAATGTGTCCACAATTTAATAAAAATGAATTGATAATTCTGGCATCTGCTATCAGATTACTCAAAGGTATTTGAGATTCTGTAAAAATAAGGTAGATGGCTCTTTCAAATAATAGAACGACTAAATGTATTAATATCAAAAAGGTAACATATAGGTTCAAAAATTTGTCGCTGTAGCATAGTTGGATAATGAATGCACCTTCCCCGGTTAGGAAAGAGGTCCAGATTCGAATCCCGGTGGCGCAACAACAATATTTTTCGATAAAATTGATTTTATATGTATATCTTTCTAATTAATATATTTAATTCATATTTAAAACAAAATGTAACAAGATATTCAGCGAGAGACACACTCTTTACCCTACATTCCAGTGCAAGCGGATGGAACATTGAGAATAATTGTATTTCTAAATAAATGGTTCAACTTTCATGATTGTTAACGGTGTGATAAAAGTAAGGAAAATTGCCTCAATTAAACATTATTTAATAATGAGATACTGATCCATGCACCGCACTCAAGATGGTTTAAAAAGTTCATATATTTAAGACACGGGGACTCAGAGGAGCTTGTACTGGCCTCTTCCTAAATAAAGAATAACTTAATGTTCTCAGATCAAACCAGCGCCATTTTGTCTGTTGGTATTTAAAAAGGTGCATTCAAAAATACAATTAAAAAGATTTTTGATATGTGTCACTTCCAGGTATTGGGAAAATGATCAAAATTACACCCCCTCCCCCTCCCCGAACTCCTCAAAAGAATAGCTGTGAGACGACCCAAACCTCTTGTTAATATACTGACAGCCCTTCTTACATAAAAGATGACAGCATAGCGCGCACAAATTTTAACGAGACACTAACAAAAATTATAATTGACTAACACATACTCTGCGGTGGTGGGTCAGATCTGACCCGGGTGTTTGTAAAAATATGAATTACGCCAAAAATATTTGTTCAATATTGTTTTCCTTCTAGCTAATCTTTTATTAAACATTTCCAAATAATTTAAGATACAAATGAATATTACTGGACCAGATTCAAATGAGTTATTGATAAAAATGTGAAAAAATGCACAAAAACTGACCTAAGACGATTGCTTTTATGGGATTACCTCTCACCGCTCACGATAAATCATATATTGTCAACCTTTAGAGCATTTTTTAAAGTGCCTTTATTACTCTCCTTTCCAACGTTCCATGGAGAAGGAAACTGTATATTGTGATTCAGTCCAATTATTAAACACATATTTATTTTGTTTTGACTTATTTTCATCTGGCGGTAATATACGTATGTCCCCAAAAATGGTTAACATTAAAATATGAAGTTTTATTACCCTATCTGGACCTATGTCGGCATTACAACATTGTTATTGCTGTTGAATTATAATTATAAATGTTGTTTAAATAAACATTATGGTTGAAAAATATTTACTATTTAATAATTTATTTATAATATTTTTATTTCACTTCTATAAATATTTATTATTTTCATTCTGTTTGTGTAAAAAATAAAAAATACTAATATTTAAAAATCAATTATAATTCAAAGAAGGTAAAATATTTATAACCACTGACACACCGGCAGGTAGTCGAGCCGACGAGAAGATCACGTATTCAGTGGATGCTTGTATTTGGTCCGAACAGGCCGTTTGTTAATGCGCAAGAATACGTACATTATTTGTAATATTTTTAAAAAAACTTTGATTTTTTATTAGAAAGATTACAGCACATCATGCTATTTCATTAAATCACATTTAAAATAATATATCTATAAAAAATCTCCCAAAAAACGGTTAAAATACCTAAAACTTGGGGGTGGGTCTAAAATGACCCACCACCGCCGGACGTGTTTTGTTTTGACCCGACCCACCGGGCTGGCTGTACTTACAGCATACAAGAATCCACTGAATATGTGATCTTCTCGTCGGCTCGACTACCTGCCGGTGTGTCAGTGGTTATAAATATTTTACCTTCTTTGAATTATAATTGATTCATTTGTAATTACTAATGATCTAAATTTCAACACACTTATACTTACTTACCATCACACCGTTTTACTACAGGGGTAGGCAGAGAGAATAGAGTGCCACAATCAATTCTGTCCTGACACACAATTCTCGCCTCATCCACATTCATACAAGCTCGCTGATTACACATCCTCCAGTATCTGGTTTACTTGGTTGTGCCAAGTCTTCCGCGGATGTCCTCTACTTCTGGTGCCATCAACACCTGCGTCATATATCTTTCTTACCATTATCTCCTCATTTATCCGTTTCATATGACCAAACCACATAATCTTAATCTTACTCACTATACTAAGATCAGCTTTACATTCTTAATTGATTTCTTCATTCTTTACTCTGTCATAAATGGATCTATCACATATACCCCTACTTGATCTCATTTCCACTGCATTCAGTTACCTGTCCAGCTTGAGAAATAGTCTTAGCCTCGGAATCAGGATTGGCCGGATCCGCGGGTAATGTAACTTCCACCGTTCTAGTTTCCACTGCGATGACACCAACTGGAATACCTCCGAGTCTAGCGCGACCTGCACATATGACAATGTTAATCAATCAATTGGGCATCTTGAGTCACTGGGTATAAGTGAACATAATGTAATGAGAGAGTATTAGAATGTGTTAATTACTCCCTTTAGGAATTCAACTTTCCGGTAACACATATATCACCGGCAGAATGAACATAGACATTACATTAGCCTAACAGACGAGCAGTCAACTAATTGTATATCCTATATAATAGCATGATAATAATTACCGGTTACGACAGTCTGCGCCCATGGCTGCATGATCTCCGAAAATGAGCCGCGATCAAAGAAGCCAGACTGCCACGGGCCGCCGTTCGGTGCTTCACGACCCTCTAACATCCAGCGCGGATCGTAAGGGGCGCGCGTGGGTGTAAACTCAACATCACGATCCACCGAGTCACATGAAACCACCATCGGAACTGGGGACATCTTGTCCTGGAACACGCAGATAATTGATGCTTAATACATTGTCCAACACACTTCAGAGATAATCAAGAAATTAAAAGCATTATATTGAACCAAATTTCCAACCAGACCATTTCTAGACGTCATACCTTGGGCATGTAACTCAACCAGCGCAGCATGGTGTAGACACCGTCCAGGTCTGCCGGCTCCGTCTTGTGCGTGATGCCGTTGTTGTGCATGATCTGCACACCACCCAGCTGATTGTTGGAAGCGTAAACCTCGCGGCCCAGGAGCTTGTTGAGCGCCATGTAACCCGTCAGGATGATATGTGAATTCTCGATCTGGATCACCCGCTGACCCAATCTGAAATCAGGCATAGAAACATCACAATTATATTACTTGGCTACTGCCACTGGGTAACTTAACTAATCAGTATCACTAATGCAAGATTATTTTCTTTAATTAGCAACACTGAAGACATATTGTATGTCAGGGATTTCAGACATTTGAAAGATCTCTCATTTTGTATCCCCTCATCAATGTGCTCGGTGGATTCGTAAGCGACTCTTAGTTCACCACTGCACAATTCAGCTTTCAAAAACAATACAAGTCATACATACAATAATATTAAAAACTTGTGACGTGGACAGCAGTACCAGGCAACTTCTACCAAATATTACAAATTTGATACAACAATGAATGCGCCGCTGGTAGTGTGGTATTTAAAAATCTATATTGTACTATTTTACACTTAATAAAATTTATTAGGCAAAAACAAACCAATGTAAATATCGTGAAATATATTATTTACCTGACAAGATACGATCCGATGCCGATAGCTCTACATGACACCATCGATATGGTGACGATCTCTTCGTAAGCTTGTGCCGTCTCTCCCGCTATCATTCCAGCATAACGAAGGTTCTCCACACCGAGACCAGGTTCCTTACCTGGAATTAACTCACAAGTGAAAAAAAAAAAACTCTTGCATTCTTCGCACTTTTTAACATTGATTTTACTGGCTAATGATTATAGGTTTTATTACTATCACTAACAGATATGTATTGAAAATACATTTTTTTATATTAGTATTGTTAATACAGTGAATAGATGAACTGACCAATGATATCGGTGATCTTGTAGCGCGCCTCGCCCTCGTCGTCAATCAGCACAGCCTTGACCGAGTTGGTCTGCGCCAGCCGACTGTAGTCCTCGGGGGCCAGATAAAGATAGCGGAAACCGCGGTCGGGGGCCGCCGGGTCCTCCCACGCTACGCGATACAACTGTTTCACCTCCTCGGCCAGACCGATGCGTGCGCCGCTGTTCACCGAAAGGTAGAGCTGGAAACAGAAATGTGACATTACTCGGAGAGTATCTAGACAGCGTATCGCAAAAAAGCAAAATAATTTGAAAACATTTTGATGTGCAACTATATTTAAACCTTCGATATTTTGTTGAATTAATCAGATAAAAATTGTAACAAAACATGGAAAATAGGGGAATGTTTATTGAAACTAAAAGATTTCTTACCCTGGGAATCTTTCGTTCCCTGGCCATCTCGGAGGCCCTACAGAAAAGCATATCCTCACTGGGGCTGAAGGAGCCCATGAAATGAGTGAGGTCGTTGGCTATGAGTATCACCTCCCGGCCCTCAGGGTACTCCGGAGTGTAGAGTGTCAAAAGCCAGGCAACCATGCCAATCTGTAAAAATATATATATATTATTAGTTGGAAAATTCTACTTGAAAAGTAGGAGAATCTTTTTTTTTAAATTAATAAATTTGTCCTACTGAGTTCATTTTCATTTAAACATAAAATAGAATATCAATCACACCAATAATTATCAAAATATTTGATAGTCATAATAAATTCAAAATTGAATCTATCGCAAAATACAAGACACGTGACTAAAAAGATTGCTAAAAAATTCTCACTTCTGGGAAGGGTCAAAAAATTCATTAGTACCGAGTATTGTGATAGTATACGACTCTGTTATTATTCCTCAGCATTTTATTTTTGGCTAATGAAGAAGAAATGCAACAATTGTCAGTGTTGCAAAATAAAGCTTTGAGAATAATACTTAGAAAAAAATAGATACACTCGGATCAGTGCAATGCTGAAAGAACTGAATATGATGACCTTTAAGCAGAAAATAAATTTTAATATAATCCTCAAATCAAAATATTGGCGGAATTTATATGAAAAATTGATTCAACTCAACATGAGCACGAGCATCGTACAAAAAGAAGGGATAGACTGAGACTGCCATTCGGGAAGAAGGCCAAATCTCAGAAATCGATGATGTATAGTGCGATGAAGATTTTTAATGAAATGCCAGAAAACATAAGAATGGAAGAGAAAATTAATAGATTTAAAGTGAAACTGACCAGTTTAATCTTGTTTATATTAGAGCATATACAGGAGTGCTTATGTATGCACTATGTTAAGAATTAAATAAATAACAAAACAAATAAAACCCTGCACAACATTACTCAAATTGCAATACTTTTTTAACAAGGGTGCCTGCCTTATTGCTAAATCACTTATTTTATTTATTATCTTTACAATTTGAAGAAGAGTTAAGTGTGGTCCACTGAAAGCGAAAAGGTTTTACCGTTTTTAAATAAATTTTATTGCAATAACTTGCTTGATTCTGTCCCGGTAATCTCTTTTGTTCCTGCAGCCGGCCATCAGGCTCGAGAACCATCTCCACTACATCCACAAGCTGTTCGGGTGGGGCCGGAAGCTCCATGCCGGGTCTCTCGGCGCGAAACTGTCGCCACATGCGCTCCACCATCTGCCGGAACATGGCTGGCACATCATACACGTACGTGGTGCCGGACTGCTGGGCCTACAAAAGATACAAAATGGTTGAAAATGATTAAATGAACCAAAGGGATAATTCTTTGAAATTTGCATTTCCCCCGTCCCGCCCCCGATTTAATGACTCATTTTCGTATACTGTCTCGCATAAAAGACGTACTATCTAAGTCCCCTGATTACAGGATAGATTAATCCAATTCTTAAAAACATCCATCGTAAAGAGGTCCCATCCATTTAATAAAATAAAAATTATATACTTACGGTAAATCTCTTCTGTTGCAGATAATCTTTGGTGACATACGGAGTTGATATCGGCAGACCGTGCATAGGTCCCTGGCGCGGACCATAAGCGTGGAAGAGTATCTGAAATTGTGATTATTTTGAAATAGTTTTAAAAGTCAACAACACAAGTGGATGTAACACAAAGACACCACGATAGGCAGGGAGAACTCTCAAAGCAACACTTAATTCAAACTGATGAAACAAGATAATTAGGACATTTTCTATTTTAAATCCATATAATAAAGGATCACATTCAGATATCATTGTTCATAACCATATTATTATTAAAAAATAATTAATAAGCTTCAACTACGACTACTACATATGGAGAACACATTCTTATTGTAATAAGGTAGATGGCTCTTTCAAATAATGGAACGATTTTTCATTAAAAATATTGTTGCTGTAGCATAGTTGGAACCTGGATCTCTAGTTAGGAAAGAGATCCAGGTTCGAATCCCGGTAGCGCAACAACAATATTTTTCGATAAAATTGATTTTAATGTATATCTTTCTAATTAATATATTTAATTCATATTTTTTACTACATATGGTATTAAAGTAGACATAATAAAAATTCTTTTTTTCTTTTTTGTGTGATTACTATAATAAAGACACTGATTATGAATGAGCCTAGTTCAGATTTAGAAGGGTTGCGAATGAGAAGAGGTTTATTAACTCGGTGACAAGATAACTGCACACAAAGTAATAAAATATTAAACATATTAGTATAAATTATCTCATGATAGCTAACACTCCTTTAAGATAGGTTGTGTCAAGTTATTAAACAAGTATCAGATATCTCGTAGAGACAAAACTATTTTTTTTATTATATTTAATGGAAAATATATGCACGTATGGGGCTTACAACCTGTCTTCGGCTGGCTTAAGTTTATATTCACCAATCCTCATCCCTCAATCTCCATATTAACCAAATTTTTGAAAGTTGTATATACATTAGTATGTGGACTCGCTTCAAGTACCACTACATCATCGTCATCTATGGACCAAATTTGATAATTCATTTTTCCCTTTCTTTAAACAGCATATATGTCATCACTATGAGAATTTAAAAAAAAATTAATAATGTATAATATATTAAGTTAATTTATTTAATACAAAGTCACGGAAACAGATATCTATGTGTGCAGTTGTCATGGAATGTATTGATTCGTGTCTTGAAGAAATACAATCGTTCCATGATTAAATTGCTGTATATAAGAATGAATTAACCCTATTCAACAAATATATTATATAACGGGCCATCTAGAACACTTTTGAATGCGGATTGAATTTTTTTTAATTCTTCCACAATTAGTTAAGATTGAATATAAAAAAAAATAGCAATAAATAGGTAGATGAGTTCACCTCTCCAGAGACAGGGTCCGTGATCTCTGTGTACATGCAGATATCCAAGAAATACCCTGAGTCGTTGGCCAGACAGAGCCGCATGTTCTGCGTGGGACTGGATGGAGACAGGCGAATGGTCATACGGAGCTCGGCCTGCAGAACCCGCAGCTTCCACAGGCGGGGACCGTAACGCAAAACCATGCTGGTCACAGACTCCTCAAGCTGGTAGAGAAGACAAATAGAGACAGACATTATCTTTTATGTTTCATTATTTTATGTGCCAAAAAACACACTCGTATGTAAACATATGGAAATTGTATTTGAAATTATAAAACAGTCTGTTTACTTTATAACCTTCCAAACCAACAGAATTAAGTTTTATCTCATGGTGTATATATAAATAATATACACCTCATTGTGTATGAAATTGAACAAATTATAAAGCAATATTTTTAAATATTTAAAATCTAAAAATTGTATCTTCTAAACAATTTACTACGGAAGAAACATTTTTATTCAGAGGGATGGATACACTGTTTGAATTATTATTCTCTAATATGAAATTAAACACAGGATAAAATATGACAGATGACGAAGAGATGTTGAACAGAACGAGTACCTTGGTAGGATCCATGATGACTGTCGGTCCAAAATTCAGGAATATGTGATTACAGTCTGTTCTTTTGGACTGGGGATGTGAAAAAGCTACCTCCAGCTCATCCATAGCCTCTAGAAGCACTCTGAAACAGTCAAATAATGCGCGTGTTTATTTTCTAATTTTTTTAAAATTAAAAACACGCTGAAGACGGCCACACTGTAAAAATATTGATAGAAAATAGATTAATAAAATATTGTCAATGACTAATTTATTGTGGACTTCATTATAAAGGCTACACATTTATTTACAATGGATATAAATAATTATGAGACAATTTAGAAAAACAACTTCAATATGAATTTCAAGGAGTTTAAAACAAAATGTTGCCATCACAAAATATAACCAAGTATATAATGTAATATGCCAATCTGCAATATCATTTAAAATGTTGTTGAATGTCTCATCATATGTCATTCCAATATGCTGCCGCCATGAATTTGTCAACCTGGCTGAGTTAATTCTAATAAACGCACAGCGATATAATGACTAATCTATGTTAGTACGGTCACAATGTAATTGATAAAAAACTATGTCAGCAATATTACAAAGTAAATTCAACTTTTATTTATCTTATAAGCCATGCAACATTCTCTCAACTCTCAACATCGTGATTTGCATACTGAAACATGGCGACTATGTATTATTTCCGCTTTTTATGTATCAAAATGTTTATCAAATAAACCAATTCCTCCTGAATAAGGAAGGTGTGCGGCGACGTAGTGAGTCCAATTTTAAAAATAGGCTTCTTCAAGCGATTCACCAGTGCGCGACGCAATAAAATTACGGACATTTTAATTTGATTAGCGGTCAAACTCGCCTTTTCCGTCAAAATTGGGCAAGAAATTAGAATATTAAAAAGCCTGTAAAAATAATGAAAAACTTTTAAATCTTCATGCTTTGTTGAAGCTTATTATTTTTCAAGTTTGAACTCTGAGAGATATTTGAAATTAAAATTTTCCCACTCATTTTATCATTGACATCAATTTTTGTCAATTTTTAAAATAATCTCCATGTTTTTAAATGATCAATGATTTACACGATGTGCGTGCCATTTTAGAAAACGAAACACTAAAAAAAATTAAGTATAAAATACGTTATGTATTATACAAAGGTTTCAGTTTCTTTTCATTTCATAAACAAAAAAACTGGATATAAAATCAATAGAATTGTTGCACACAATTAATTTATAAATTACGAGATTCAATTAAAATTGTTCAAATTATTTTACCAAGGGTGAGCAGAAATACATAATTCGCAATGCGTCGACAATCACTGTCAAAATAACAACAAATCTTATAAAACGCACTGCGAAATTTGGCATACATATTTGTATAACTCAGTTTGGCTGCGGTCCTACGAGCTCTTAAGTGTGCCGTTATTGCGATACGGAACAGCACCGTGATTGGCTAGCTATACATGTTCACAAAGAAATGATCGCGCAAGTTTGAATTTAAAAACACGTGAACTTGATCAAATTATTTACTTCGGGTATAAAAAATGCATATTACAAGGCAAAATTTTTTGAAAAAAGTGTGAATTACGTGAAAATACGAAATATGAGTGTACAAAGTATTCTGGAATCATATTTTGAGTTTAGATTTGGAGAAGCCACAATACACCTTACCTCTCTCCTTCATTCTGCAGGTACTCAAAAGAAGCTTCCTTGGTGATCAGATCCGAGTGGCGTATAATAGAGCGGATAAAGAACCGGTAGTCTGTCACTTCCTGACCTTTAGCCACCTGTAATCATTGTGGTTTAATTAATATAATTCGCATTTACAGGTTGATTTTACATGTCCTAATAATTCTACATGCAAATTACTCAATTCCACAGAAAAATTAGATTGGAAATTTTGTTATGTTTCATTTTTAGCTTCTTAATCTATATAAGACCAATTTTGTAATTCAACATTGTTAAGTTACCTTGGCTCTACCCAGGTATAGGTGCATTTTCTGGTTGGATGTGGGTAGTGCCTCCAAGTCGTAGGTCCTCATTCTCCCAAGCTCTAGTTGGAAGGCACACGCGGGCTCCAGGTGACGGTAAATACGGTCCTCGGTGTAGAGATCACGCGCGCGGTATGTAAAGAACTTGGGGAACTGGCGCCTGGAAGGTAATTTTCAATATCTATGTATCTATTGTAGAAAACTACAGACAAATTATAATATCCCTTTTACAGTCTACCAGTAGACAACAATTTTCAAATCAAATTTTCAATTTTCCTATAGTGAACATAAACAAATGTTATTTTATTTTAAAATACTAACTAACCAAAGATTATCGGGTCTATTCTCAATTTCAAATCAATTTCAATAACCATGATCTACTCCGTTATTGTATAACATTGTATACTTCGTCAATTTTGACGTATTCTACGATTGAATGACGTGAAACCAAAGGTTCAATTTCAACGATTGGTTATGCGAATATTGCTAATGTTTGTTGTCTATACTTGTATATTTTATTTATGGTGTAGTCGGCTTCTGATTGGTCGATAACCAAATAGACATGAAAAAGGGTTGTGTATTCGCAAGCATCGACATCAGTACATGATTTTATTTATTCTCTTAGAAAAATAAACACGGATTATAATTTTTAAAATGTCTTATATACATATTCTTATAAATATACAAGAATTAATGATTTACTAAAATAAGTAAGCTGTCTCTCTGAAACGCATGATTAATAAGTATTTTCATTGACTTATACCATGTTTCAAACTTTTTGGTTTAGCAACTGATATAATTTGTTGATTCGCTAATTTTTTTTTACGAAGGGCACTTTACAAAAATAAAATAAAACGGTATTTAACGATCCAGCGTCTTTAGTTAATCAACATATTTTTTTAGATTCCGATCCGATGCGGGACAATGCGCGATTAAATAAAGGAACAGTTTTCACCTCTGTACTTTCTAATACGTTTCGTTATTAAATAGTTCCCATTTATATTTATGCTTTCATTATAAATAATCATCGGTCAATCGTACGAACTTTATTTAAACATTGAATATGGTGAAAAATCTATGCACGCCCATTCAGAACACAATTTTTTTTCTAAAAATATATGAAAATTTTAATTTTACCGTAAAATAACCAATATTCCGCATATAGTAATTATAATTCCGCATATAGTACACAGAAAGAAAAACACATCGAAATTGCATTAGACAGATATAATCAATAAATCCTTTTTATGTGTTTAATATGTCTGCATACATTAATAAAACATTAGATCTATTAAAACAGTAACTATTCGATTAATAACATAAAATAAATATTAAAGTGGAAAGTAGTAAAATCTTTTTTACGTTATCTGTAGAAATAAAAAACAATCAGTCATTACTATAGGAATATAAAACTTATCAGTCAAGATGTGTACATAAAATAAATAAAAGCGTTAACTAAGTCAGGCGAACCAAGTTACTTTCGCCCACCTTGGCAATAATTAACCATTTCTTAATGTAGACTACACTTGATACAAAGTTGACTATTATCCTACCAGGTACAAGGAGAAATCCACGCGTCCATTCCTGCAATGCTAGATATTTCTTTACTAAGTAACGCTCAGTCAGGAATCTCCCATTCCACCACTGTGGCATAATTTAGTGCAGCGGTATATATACAGAAGTCAGAACAGCAGGCGTTTCCTGTGAAACCATTATTTTTTCTATAACGAATTCGATGTTATCGAATAAATTACCCTAACAAGAGCAAAATGGTTATATTTGAAGTGTTAATCTACTTGTCATGGATCCTGCATGGAATTTGAAAACAATACTTCTCATAGAACAAGAAAGTCGGTATTTTTGCGAAATCGATTCTTTGTTGACATCCCTAATTCTAATATTTTCTATGGTTATTACTTCAAAACATAAACAGAGGAAAACATATATTTTGTTTTACGAAAATAAATATTTTGCATTAGAAAATAGATATGTCGGCACACCGCGGAATTAAAATGTCGTCGGCACGGAGAAGCCTGATGGTGGACTGGATTGAAATTCCAAAGAACAATGTGGTATTGAAAGGAAGTGAGTGATAAAATTATTATTTATTTTCAAAATTAATATTTATTTACTTTCATACTACTTCATTTTCATATGTTGCTTGAATTTTGTAGTGAAATATCCTCACCCAAGCTTTGAGCCACACTTAAGAGGAAGTGGGAAGAACTGGCCCAAATATTAAATAATTGTAATGATGGGTGCACTAAAACGCCAGATAAATGGAAGAAGGTTAGTTTCATTTTCTTAATTATTTTTTTTTAATGAAAACACTTTGTATATTTACTTATAATACAAAGATTATGTGTCTTGATTTTACATATACATTGATTATTTTTACTGAATTAGTGTATGTAATCACTTTTTATTTCACATTTATTTAATTTAGAATCAAATTTATCCCTCAGATCAAACAGTTAATGCTTTTATTCCCGGATTATGTGGTTTATCATTTAATTATTTTATCTCATATAGCACATTTTCAGTCTTTTATAGAATTACGCGCAAACGTTAAGAGCAAGAAATCACTTCCAGGAAGACGGTAGGGGGACCACCTACATTACGTCTCTCAGAAGAGGACGAGAGATTTCTAGCAGTCGAAAGGATGCTAGGAATCACTGGAAATCCAAAGCTAAAAGAGATTGGAATTTCTCCGGACATTAGCCTACCAGAGAATATACAAGGAGAAAGCAGGGCATCCATTTCACCATCGCCAGATATTTCTGCATCACCAGATATTTCTGCAACGTCATCGCCATATAGTTCTGCAACACCCAATATTCTGACAGGATCCTCACGTAGCTCAGTTCAATAACCGAGGCCATCTCTGCGCTCACGCCCACAACCACGGGCTTACACAACAAGAAGCTGCATGGCAGAAAGAGCTATGCAGATGCAAGCATCATATCATGCTGAGAAAATGGAAAGCCGCGCTGCACTTCTAAACGCAACAATAGTCAACTTTGTATTAAGTATAGTTTGCATTAAGAAATGGTTAATTATTGCCAAGGTGGGCGAAGGTGACCTGGTTCGCCTGACTTAGTTAACGCTTTTATTTATTTTATGTACACATCTTGACTGATAAAGTTTTATATTCCTATAGTAATGACTGATTGTTTTTTATTTCTACAGATAACGTGAAAAAGATTTTACTACTTTCCACTTTAATATTTATTTTATGTTATTAATCAAATAGTTACTGTTTTGATAGATCTATAATGTTTTATTAATGTATGCAGACAAATTTGTTTATTATTACTACAGTTAAATGTGAAATAATATTTATAAGATTATATAAAAACATAACATTAAACCTGTGTTTTAATTGTGTATACGTATACAATATATATAAAACCTCTTTCCAAATAAAAAGTATGAGAAGGATATCTGTTATCCCTTTATTTACAATATTCTAAAAATAAGGGAAATTAAATAAAAATATGAGTTGCACATAATGAATTTAATAATATGTATAGGTAAGGAATATCCCCTGATTCTATTACATCTGTCAGAAAGAATCAGGAAAGAAAACTGACATGGTTATATATTCACAAATGGTTTGTTTACAAGATAAAAATGTAATAATACTTTAGAGGTTGGGTAAAGTTACTGAATGTATATAAGTCAAATTTATAAATGTAAGGAAAAAAAAAATTCAACTAAAATATTCTTGTATGACTTCATTCCTGACTTGCCGCTGTCGAATTGGAATGCTTGTTGCATGATCATTAATTGGTCCAATGACATCTGTAAATAAATAAAAATATTTTAAAAAGAATTATAGTGTTGTGTTTATCGTTAAACTAATTAAAGTAAATCATAACATACTGTTAAATATGCACCCATCACCAGCAACATCATGTAGTGGGACATTTCTGGAGATACATATATTATGCAGTACAGCACATGAATAAAATATTTGCCCTGCAAGTCGGACTATAGTTTAGAACTCTGTGCTTCAGAATGCAACGAAATCTTGATTTTAAAAGTCCTATGCACCTTTCCACAGCATTTCTTGTTTTAATGGGGGCTTTATTGTATCTGGATTCTGGTGTATTAAGTCCTGAATTTTCGTAAGGTGTGAGAAGCCAGGATTCTGATGGATATCCAGAATCACCTGAAAATTCAGCAATACGTCATCGTTATGCCCAAATAATGTAATACGATTTGTATATTTTCACTATGAAATTATAAAAAAAAATTACCCAGTAACCAGCAACCTCTTAGCATTTCGATTTTCCAAAAATCTTCTAATCTGTGATGTATGCCATATTGCTGCATCGTGAGTGCACCCGGGATACAATGCATTAACTGACAAAATCTTAACATCTGCTCCACATATCTGGAACAAAATAATTATTAAAAAGTAAATTTAATAACTTTGTGATATAATATAATTCCCCAATATTCCATATATATTTACAATTTGTGCGTTAATACTGTAATACCCTTTTCTATTAAAATAGGCTTGTCTATTACTTCTGTAGGAGGGTTTGATTATGAGTTCCATCAATACATCCAACTATACTGAGGAAGTTGAATTTTTCAAAAAATCTAAAAAAATTAGCTTTAACACATTTAAAAATACTAAATAATTAATCAAATAAGTTTATTAATCTTTTATATGACTTTTTGACAGCAACTTTACATGGGAAAAGATTCATGTCTTAAAGAGAATAAAGAAGGAATCATATCCGGCCATATGGAAATAGTGTGCTTACTGCAATTGCGCTGTGGAAATGTCCTCATCATTTGTTGGGAAAACAACCCATTCTGTTAGCAAGTGTTCACAAATTACCTCAGTCACTTCATTCAAGCACCTGCTAACAGAAGATTGTGACAAGCCAAGGCAATGGTTGCCTTGGGTTGATAAGACCCGTGCGAGTAAAAATTTAAAGCTGTTATCACCTAGAATTCAAATTATCAATTTACTTTCAGTATAAACATGGCAATTAAAAATCGATATTTAGTGTCATTCTTGTGCAATAATACACTTTAATTATCAAAATTTTGTAAAGTACAATAAAAAAAAATACGAAAAATAACCTAAAAAGTAGTGAGTATTACTTCAAAACATTTACCTTTTTTTGTGGTGTTATAGATCCTGAATACCTTGAAACTCTTAAAAAGGGAGTTAATACTTCAAATAAATATATAACGGTGTCGTTATCAAGGCGGTATAGTAAAAATTTCCCATTTGGAATTTCCATCGGCTTGCACAAATCACGCAAACGACGTCTTTCCATTCTCGAGTTTCGACTAAAAATATAAGTTTTTAGTTAAAATAAGTACTAATACAGTATTCAAAGTTCACAGAAAAAGGTTTGTTCATAAATTACCTATTGATTTCCTCATCCGCAGCGTTGTAGAGAAGAATCACGGCCAATCTTGTTGTCATTTTTGTTTTGACAGATTATGGTACGTTTATCTCCCTCACTCTCTCTCCCTCTCTCTCATTCAAATATAACACGGACGTTAATTTACGTACT
>CM062863.1:2798109-2946157 GCA_031772225.1 Eubasilissa splendida | reverse complement strand
AATCTTTCACTTAAACTATATAATATTGTAGATTTTGTGCCAATATTTTAGAAATTGTAGATGCATCTGTAGCTGGCTATACGATGTTAACTCTTTGAATTTATTGTGATGCCTCGCAGTTAACTTGCTTATCTCTACACTTGCTAATAACTACAGTGACAAATAAATTATACATACTGTTGACGCAAATCGAGTACCTACTCCCTGTGCATTTTGTCCTTTCAATATAAACCTTAATATACACCTGTTCCGCTCTGGTCAACTAATTACTTAGGGATTTCGCTGATGGGGGGACAGATTGTCAAAATCTGTCTTCTTTTTTTACCGTCCGAAAGCAGCGCCGAGCGTAACACTAGGACGACGAAGAGGCAGTGTTCTCAACAGCTACGGAAGTGCAGTGATATCTCAGTTCTCACATTTATTGCCGATTGTCAAAATAGGTTAGAATGGCACCCTTCCCATGCTCTGAAGCGTACACATGTTCACATCTCTAAAAACGGGTCTTATCTAGACCAGCTGGAGAAAATAAAAACCCCCAAAATCGCAACTGACACGTCACACTTTAGGGCATGCGCGCGTAAGCTTTGTATATGGTATCGCCCGCAAAGCTCGATATGCCTATAATTCTGCACATTATTATCTTCAATCTTCGTTATCATCATCAACTTATGTCACTTTTAGATTATAACTAAACATTTACATCGGTTCCAATGAACAGTAATATTGCGTACAACATTTTCGTTAATGTGCTTATTTGCTCTCAATGCTTGTAGCGGCTCTACAAGTAAAACAGTTAAAATTGAATATTGTTTTATATTTTCATGACATTTTGGAGTTCCCAAAAATATTGCCGAATTTTAGGTTATCTTATATTGTTTCATAAAATGTTTTTAATTTCATTTCATAATTATTATCTATTTGCTTGTCTGTTGAAACAACAAAACTAAATGGATTATTCAGAGTTTTTTTTTATAAAGAAAATCTTTTGTTATTACGAATTTTTATTTTTTGGTCGCTTGGATTTTGCAATAACGAGGTTTTACTGTACTGACATGAAGGAAGAAAGAAGAAATATTACACTATTCTTATTTAAACACATAAGAATACTCACCAAATTATCCACCTCAACGACAGTTTGTCTCCCGTAGTCTGACATGCTGACATTGATGCTTGTGCTATCCCTACTCTCCGACATGCCATCCTGAAGGGCTTGCAGGTCCTGGCAATGTAAATATTATTATTAATACACAAGAAATTAAAAACTTATCCAGGCGATAAAAACATATGTAAAAATCACTCAACGTCCAGGCACTGGCAAACACTAAATATTTTTTGTTAAAAGAAAAAAGATTTTCAATAATTTTCGATAATTTGGTTGGAAATTTTTTTAAAAGATTTACAATAATAAGGTGACAATTATCTAAGAACTGAAAACTGACCACAATTAGACTGAAAATAATATGAATAATTAATAAATAATGTTATTACGTACAGCAAATTTTACCTTGTTATTTATAAAAGCGGGACTGGCGAAATCTTCCAACAGGTCCAGGATCTCATCAGCGTACTCCTGGAACTCTCGGAATGACGTGAAAGCGGCCATACAACCGGTCCGCAAGTGGCTCTTGGTCTCTATCGTCTGCGGGGCAACGTCTTCAGTGGATACGGAAAGACAAATCTCTGATTGGTTGGGTGGTATTCTGAAAGCACAACAAAACAAAATTGATTTATTTATTTATTAGACTTTATTGACATACATGTTTTTGTTGTAACAGGTGAATATATTATAATATAACATGATAAACATAAGATACAATTATATTGCAATTAAATATAATACTCATAGTTTATTGTGTGGGATGGAGTAGACTCCACCTCTGATATATACAGCATTGTCCTGGCTACTTTGCTAGACCGCTGTCTGTGTTAAAGTAGCCAGTTTTTTTTTGTGCTGTTATGAATGGATAAATCAATCGACATTCAGTTTCAAAAAATTCAGTTGAATAATTTGAAAGCCAACAGTTTTGATGTTAAAATATCTAAAAATTTAAAAAATATTGCCAGAGTAAAGTACCTACAATTCCTACAGTTGTAATTTTTATTGTCACAAGGGAAGAAAAAATATCCTGGCCTGCTAAGATTGGTTGATTGAGGAAGCCTTAGTGCTCACCTGTTGGGATGAGAACTGGGTAACAAGAATTGGAAATGCACGACGCTCTTCTCTCCGCTGAGCTCTAAATGCTGGAGACAGGTCAGATCGTATGATATGTAGGCCCTCCTCACGTAAACTTCCAGGGATGCGTTGCAGACCTGTTATCATAATTCGTCCAGATGAGTTTCATAGATACTAAATCCAAAGAACTTTTAAAATTAAAATAAATTTGTTAAAAATTAAGAAGTTGATAGAATATCCTTTTATAAATATAAATGAATTTGAAAGTATATCTGTCTTACCGCCTTATTACTGTGATAAAAGAAGTCGTGCAAGATGTCAAATATGGAAGTCTCCGAGAGGATCAGCTTTTGCAGATTCTCCGGGTGAAAATCGTGGCCGTACATATCCACAGCTGAAAGGAAGATGGACTCCATCTGGTTGTGACGCAGCTCGTACGCCGGCTGGTGGGCGGCTATCAGGACCTGAATATAATGACACATTATTTTTAACAAAAGTTGAATTGTGGACAAATGCATAATTGGCATAATTGCATTACTCGTGACGTAAACTGACGTTATACTAAATTTATTCTGATCATAACTACTATAGTAAAATCCCGTTTATTCAAAGTAATAATAAACAGTAGTAACAACTCCTATATCCATACATATATCCATGTCATACCTATATCCACACATTTTAAAATAACCAACAAGTTGTCAAAATACAGCGTAAACAAATCACAATATTATTATAACACAAATAATTGTGTTTTTAAAATGGACTATCTTTTCGCGCCATTTTAAATAACGACATAATCGTCAAATTTCTCAATAATCTCTCCACTGTACTGAAGATAGCAACAAAAGTTTCCAGCGCTTTTAAAACATTGTTTTATGATGGTCGCGGCGGCATTTCACATTCACCTGTGATGTCTTGTTCTTTTTCTTCTTCAATTTCCGCTTCCTTACTCCTTTTCCCACATTTGACATTTGACAAAAAAAATCTAATTAGGCCAAAAATAAATTGACAAATTCATGTAATATGGTCCAAAAATAGCTTTGAATAACGATATTCGATTTATAAGTACAATTTAGTATGAAAACTTTCTAGAGGGATCACAATCTGCTCCAAAACTTTTGACTTGCGGCGAATTTCGAATAAACGGGATTTTACTGTACATGTCAGTGCGATTAATTATTACAAACAAGATAAAATACATACTGTTAAATACATATTGTTATCAATACCATTTGTGAAGATTGTTTGCAATTTGCATTGTTCAATGTACAATACAATTATATTTTATCTATTGTGAATTTAAGATATTGACCATTCATCTCTTGAGCATTATCGATTACTATGGGGGGTTAAATAAGTGAATTAATTTAAACCAACCTGTCTCGCCCTCAGCGCGACTCGCGAGTGTTCCGCTCTATTGAGGGAAGTCAACTCATTGAGTGTGGTGGCCAGTTCATCCGTCAAGCCAGGTTCGTTTGACCAGAGATGATCGATTAGCAGTGTCACCTATCACAAACAAAACAATTAATTCAATTCTAAAAAAAAGCAAAACTTTTCACTAACTTAACTTTGTGTGAAAATAATTTATTTAATGTTGATTGTTATAGATAGAAAAATATATATTTACCAAGAGGTTCTTCTTTGACACCTGACTATGTGAAAAGATGGTGTTGGTAACTGTGATCATGTCGTCCTTGTGTTTCTCCCTCAGACCGGTCACACATTTATCATAATGCCCTAAAAACAGATTGTAAGATCGATAAAAATAGCCTTTGAAAAAAGAGACAATATTAAAATACATATGTAATAGATCACAACGTATTGCTAAACAGATATAAGGGTTCAGGCAGGTTTTAACAACCTCTTCAGTTTAAGGCTCCAGCAGTGTCATTCCAGGTATTGCGCTAACAATGCATATCGTTAACATGAGCAGTCTGAGTGTGGTAGACATTGTTGTGTTGCACACGCTGCTAACTTAACGACACAGGATGCTGGTGCAAGGAATAAGATTGCATGTACAGCTATTAATGCAAGGATATTAATATCATGGCCTAATCTTTAAACTTAGTCTTTTCTATCATATTCAATTTGACCATATACGGTCAATAGCTAAACTCGGAGCTTTACGAGATCTTCAAACAGCTCAAAATGGTTGTGAAGAAAACAAATAAAACTGTGAGATCGAGTAGATGCATAATGAAAAGTGAGAACTCTAGGAATCTCTAAAATTACACATCTTTAACACTATTCGTTGGCCTTATTAATTATTTGAATTATAATTTTAGCTCACCCAATTGGAACTGACTCTCCACAGCGTAATATTGTTTTAGCAATTCATGGACGGCGGCTTTCATTCTCCCTCGAATACCATTTCTGTACCTCTGAACCAAGATCACAATGCCTTGTGTCGTCATGAAGAACACATCACGGTCTGATCTTTTCTGCAGCGTGGCGGCATGGCTAGAAAACACAATATTTTATCAGGTTCAAATTAATATTTATCCTACTTGTCTTAGCTTGCAGCAGCAATACGGATGTGTAAGAAAGAAAAGTGTATTGGAACATAAATGTGTCACATTCTAATTTCTCCACCTACCTATACATCAAGATTGTATTTATTTATTTAATTCTTAACATAATGCATACATAAGCACTCCTATATATGCTCTAATATAAACAGATTAGTCTTTTCTTTTACTAAAACTCATATTTTACATATCTGGTCAGTTTCACTTTAAATCTATTCAATTTCTCCTCCTTTCTTATGTTTTCTGGCATTTCATTAAAAATCTTCATCGCATTATACATCATCGATTTCTGAGATTTAGCCTTCTTCCTGAATGGCAGTCTCAGTCTATCTCTTCCTCTTGTACGATGCTCATGCTCGTGTTGATTTCCATCAATTTTTTGTATAAATTCTGCCAATATTTTCTAGTTGACGATTTTATAAATAAATACCATTATATTAAAATACATTTTCTCCTTAAAGGTCATCATATTCAGATCTTTCAGCATTGCACTAATCCAAGTATATCTATTTTTCAGAGTATTATTCTCAAAGCTCTATTTTGCAACACTGACAATTGTTGCATTTCTTCTACATTACCCAAAAACAAAATGCTGCTGCAGTAGTCGATTTGAGGAATAATAACAGAGTTGATAATTTTAGGATTTCTATTAATTAAAATGTAGTATAGAATGTTAGATCTCACCTATCAATGACGCTGGCAATCTGCTGACTGGGGAACTGCGCCAGCACACTGGTGATGTTTCTTTCGTACTGTGTCATTAGCTTGCGGATCTTCTTTTCCACGGAGAGCGGGATGCGACCCGAGATCGAGGCTATCACCTCTTGCAGCTCCAGGAGCGGCAGCGAGGGGTCGCGCAGGGACTGCATGAAGTGCTCCATCACCTCGCGAAGGCGTGGCGCATTGTACGGATCGGGCAGACAATAACCTGAATAAAATATAAGTTATAAGATAAGTTTGGTTCTCTATAAAATGTCATCAAAACATTAAAACATGCCGGGGATAAAACAACAATGAAATGCAATCAACTCGACGGATATACCTAGATATTATAATCAAACATACCAGCCAGAGTATTGTCGAGTATCGTCCTGTACTTGTTGTGCGAATGGTTCAGTTTCTCCGGGGCCTGCGGACTGGACACGTCTATCTGCGGGAACTGTCCCTTGTAGACCTGGGCCTTGGTGACCAGACTGGCGTCATCTAGCTCTGCAAGAACGAATCAAATTACATTCACTTGTAAACCAGATCAATTTTAACACTGCTATGGACATTTGCAAGCCTGTCAACTTACCCAAGTGTGCGATGATGGAGCCAGCGTCCAATATCGCTCCCGGCCTCTTTGTGAAAAAGACTTGTCCGGATTCTTGAGCTGATAGTGTCATGACCATTTTCATTACCTGAAACCGAGCAGTAAAATATATTTAAGGATTACATATGTGTGAAACAACAGTACATTTTCAACAATTCTAGTTATAAGCAAGTATCAAATATAATGTTCAGAAAGTAATAATAATATAAAGGAAACCCCAAAGGGTCCCACCCTATCCCACAACTTCTTTCTTTACTTTCGCTTAGATTCCATTCAACAAAACGATATTAAACAAAATCTTCAAATCTCTTTTTGTAATATATTTTAAAGTTAGAGCAATTAATTAAGTTCCGGCAATTAGATACTAAAACATGATGGCTTTCCTTCATATTAACTGTTTTCATTTTCTTTATTGTATGGCACAATTATTACATTCAGCATTATAGGTTGGCTCCGGTATCATCGTACCAGAGCCATACCTGTACAATTTAACGTGAGACTCATTATCACGTTCAATTCAGAAGGCAGCCAGACAGAAGCTATAGAAGTCATGCACTCTCAAAAGGGTAGGATAAACGTCACATTAATGTGTTGAAGTTGCAGAACTTCACCCTGTCCAGGTCGCAAGAGGTTGCGAAGGAAGTTCAGAAAGTAATACCAACTTTTTGCAGCATCATTTTAAAAATACCCAGGAAATAAACTGACCTCAATCTCAGCATAGGGTTGCCCTTTGGTGACATGCCCGCCATCATCCACGAGGACGTTGATCAACTTGCCAGCCGAGGGACTTCTCAACAGAGATGGATCATTTTCCTTGTCAAACACGCAGGTCTGGTTGCCAATGACTATCCGATAGCGGTCCACCTCCTCCTTCATATATGTGGTGAATGAAGAACCATCCACAGACAGTAACATGCCTGAAATCATTATTGATTGTATTTATTGTCGAGTGTTTCATTTGGGGGAAATTTATAATTGTACGTGATATATAATGGATGAATCTGTTCTGCTTACAAAATTAAATTGACATTTTGAGTCTCGAGACAAGTCCCATGCGCGCACACACCGTTAAATATGTCATTGAAAAGATATTTTGAAGACTAGAAAAATTGAGATTCCTCAATAAAGGATCCCCCTGCAACAACACTATATATCGAATTTACAAATGTCGATAGCTGGACAGTGTGGGCCATCTTGGATGACATACAGTGTTCTTGCAGGTAAGTTCACTTAGAAATTGTATATAATAATATTGTGACATTCATAACTCAGATCTGTCCAAAAACCATATACAACGTGTTGTTGCGGGGATGGTCTCAAGTATTGAAACGCACATTTAAAAATAGACACAATAAATTATAAAATCCTCACTAAGAAAACATCAGCAGAATTTATAAGAAAAATTTATGCAAATCAACATCATACAAGAGGAAAAGATAGACTGAGACTGCCATTCAGGAAGAAGGCTAAATCTCAGAAATCGATGATGTACAGTGCGTTCAAGATTTTTAATGAAATACCATAAAATATAAGAAAGGAGGAGAAACTACATGGATTCAAAATGAAACTAAGCAAATATGTGGAAGATAAGTTGTAGTAAAAAGGAACGATTTTGATCTTGTTTACATTAGAGCATATCTACACGCCAGTTCCGAGAGCAATAATGACATTTTATCAAAGATTCTACATGTTCTTAGCTCCGAAACTGTACAACACACTCAGCACCAACTGGAAATCGTCCACTTCCAATAAGATTACACAAATATGGACCCAATACATGATCCAATCCAACATTCTAACATAATCATTATACAGTGCCTACACTAATAATTCACTAGTTCTACAACACTCCCACTACATTTTATTTTCTCTATTTTTATTCATGTCGAATCTTTATCTTTCTTGAATTAAATAACACCACAACAGCACGAAAAAAACAGACTACTTTAACACAGACGGCAGTCTAGCAAAGTACCAGGACAAGAAGTCTACTCCATCCCGCACAATAAACTACAAGTATTTCATTTCAATATATAAATATACATACTTATGAATGTACTATATTAAGAATAAATAAATAATAAATATGGTTTCTTCAATGCTAAATATGTTAAATTTGATTATATTGAAAATATTAACATGATCTAACCTCCATCAGTCAGCCGATGAACGTCAATTTCCTTGAAGGATCCATTGAGAACCAGAAAGTAAGAATTAGGTCCACTCTTGGTGGCCTGGACCTTGTACTTATTGCCATCGTTGATCAGTTCCACATCCATCACGTTGTTCAGTGTGTTTGAGCCTTGGACCTGCCCCCTGGAAAAATTACATAATTAATCATTTACAACACTAGAAGCTCTTCATGTTGAGAGCACTTTGAGTGTGGAAAAACACCACTGTTCCGTACAGGAAACAAGAATGCAGACAAGGGTGGTTTGCCGATCTCAGCTTCTCTCAACCGGTGATGATGATGATGATTATTATTATGAGGTGGAAAGAAACGAAACACAAAAGATGTTCAATATAAGCACACTATGGCGGCAAAATCGAGAATGTCTTCCTCTAACAGAATACCCAGAATACTGTTTTTATTCAAATTTATTAGAATGCATTCAGTCATATTTACACGGTGACAGGCCGCCGCTGTACGTTTTACTAAGACGTCTTTGTTTTCCTGATATCTATCCCGCAGGTTTTTTAGCGCCACGCCGATGATTACACTTTTAAATTATTAACACGTGTCTTATCGTATCAATTATATGGCGGCTCCTTGGCGAGTAATTCTGTGCGATACAACCACATTTCACTTGTTTGAGGCAATGGTGGCAAGGGCAAGAAAGTAGCCCCTGGTCCAATACAATTTTTGTAGCATGAATGCTTTAGATTAGATGACACTGTGACTTTCGATCATAAAGGTCTTGATATTAATGCTTGTGCCACACTCAATTTTCAGAAAATTCTCGTAGGGAACCTTCATTTTTCTTTGTTAAGAGTCCAAATTTATGACACATAGTAACACTGGTACATAATTTTATAC
This sequence comes from Eubasilissa splendida, assembly GCA_031772225.1. Classification (NCBI taxonomy): domain Eukaryota; kingdom Metazoa; phylum Arthropoda; class Insecta; order Trichoptera; family Phryganeidae; genus Eubasilissa; species Eubasilissa splendida. Next base: position 2,937,104 of record CM062863.1, on the reverse strand, counting down.
TTATGAGATTAAATACAATCGCTTCGTATGAAACCACGAAAATTATTATACGTCAACCAGTTTAGCTTATCTCAAGCTTGGTCAGGACGTATTTAAAACTAATCATAAATACAAAAAGAGTGCACTTATATTTACATAAAGAGGGAGATAGAATATAAAATTACATGCAAAAGAGAGAGACAGAATACAGGAACATTAAGGAAGGGGAAAATACATTGTTAATGGATATTAAATTGATTTTAAAGGAAACATACCTAATATGGGGCTAATGGATAAATTAATTTGATTATTAAGAATTGGCGTACCATTATTTACTGCCTTTTTTATTTCGAGGGTTTTTAAATTGTCCAACTGGGGGCCAAACCCGTTTTTATGGAGGATATTGACCCCTGTGCTATTAATAAAAGAATGGTATTTTTCAATAATATGGTTGGCAAATTAATATAAGCGAAACCGGTTGATGTATAATAAATTTTGTGGTTTCATACAAAGTGATTGCTTTCTACGAAAATAGAAGCATTTCTTTCCATTCCTTTAACCTCGTGACCAAAGAAGAAGTATCCTCCTTCATATATATCTGCTTGATGCACCCAGATTCAGACCAGATCCAATCAGTGATCAAACAATTCATCTGTGAATTCAATACAATACAACCTGTACTGTGGCACTAATGTGGATCCTTACGTAAGTGTGTAATGCGAAATGTTTAAACATTTAAGGTGTTCTTTGACACGAATATTAACATTACGAGCAGTTTTGCCTATATAGTATGAGGGAGAGTTATTACAAGTTAATTTATATATACCCGATTGGCTTAATTTTTTATCTTTATCTTTTGGGTTTATTAAAATTTTTCCTAAATTGTTGTTTGTGCAGAACGCTGGCCCGACATTAGAAGGAAGATTATTCACGCAAAGGGAAGAAAAATTAATAATATATAAAACTCTACACCATTGGTAACTTACGTCATTAATGTTTTTAGTGGGAGGACTAGTAAACTTCTTGATTAAGCTTGTTCTTGTTTGAAGCTTGAAATAAGCGAAACTGGTTGACGTATAATAAATTTCTCGGTTTCGTACAAAGTGATTGTATTTTATTTAAGCTTTAGATTAGTTCAGAATTAGTAAAAATATAAAAATCTAATATTTTCAATCCACATTTCTATCATTAAAAGAATTAAGAATAAACATATAAATGCATGTATGAAAATATTGCTAACTTTTCAAGAGCTGTTTGGAAGTTCTGGAATGTCATGGAGATTCCCCGATCGGCGATGAGAAGTGAGCCACAGATGACTCCGAGCATTATATCAGGTTTTTCTGACTGAATCTGAAAAAAATACATAATTATGTTATCGATTAATAAACAAACAAGAGATATTCAAAAGCATATATGAATAAAAAAAAATAATAGGTTAAAAGAACTTCTACACATATTGAAAACTATTTATTGCTTTTAAAGAAAATAATGTGACTGACAACAAACAATTGCCTACAAGTCAGTTTCCTCGAACCAAAAAAAGATTTCTCAAAGTATATTGTTACTTCATATAATAAGATATATCTATGCAGCACTTCTACACAAATGCGAGAAAAATTACCCTCCACACCTTACTTTGTATACACTAAAATATATTAATTAAAATAAATGGCATCCAAACTGAAGATTACTGTAATTATTATAAAAATAAAATTTTAAAAAATCAAATACTGAATACAACAACATACCATTATTTCACAAACATCCAGATCAGATGAAATATAAAAACTCAATGAGCTCTAAACCATAGATACATGTAAAAATACACAGATGACATTTGAATGACAAAGGTATGTGACATTTGACTCATACAACTGTGGCCTGACTTTTGACTTAAAACCTGAGTTTTTTCTAAGCATCAAATCTCAGAAGGAAACAACCTTTTAAAAAATCCTGACAACTTATTCAATTTGTGTGAATATCTTGTAATTATTATTTTTTAAGTGAATTATGAATAAAAATTAATTGAATTTTATGTATTAATGGCTACACTATATTATAAACTTACAACTGTACAACTTACTGCAAAAGAAGAAACTAGGTATATAAGAAACTAAGATAAATGTAAAATATTTCATGTACTTTGGAATCTTCTACAGTACATAGAATCTTTACAATTTTGAAACAATAAATATTAACTTAGACTTATAGTCAAGTTGTAAAATCTGACGCATATCAGTTTAATTATAATTTATTTAAAAAGAAAAATTAAACAAATGTTATAATAAATAAAATAAGTTAAAACCTCAATTTTGACTTATACTCAAATCCCCTTACAATCGAATGTATACAGTATGTACATATAAACAAAAATATATATTTGGATGTACGTACCCATATTTTTTTTGAAATGGGTCAAAACAGAAATAAAGTGAAATCATTGATACTTCAGATGGTGAAATGATTTTGCAATAATTTATTTTGAAATAAGTATTAAATCTGATACATTCATATGTTGTAAACTAATGTCACAAAATAATAATTACATTTTATTTTTAAATTAAAATAGACATTTTGGTTCATGTATAAATTGTGTGCAACAATATTAATAATAATGTATCTCACCCTTTCAGATATGAGGGCATCCAGCCATGACGTGTCAATAGTGTTCTGCTGGAAACTCTGCGTCTCCAGGAGCGTAATGAGGTACTCTACCGTAGTCCTAAAGTCTCCCCTAATGGACAGCTCCTTTAATGCTATCACCAAGTTCCTGAGTAAACATTATCGATTGAGAAAAAACAAGATAATTATTTATTATGTTAATGAATTTATTCTTTGTTTCATTTAACATTTCAAAATGTCTCAAATGCCCATCCAACCAACATATCAATTGTTTGAATGAATTATTTAACAATAATATACACATATACATCAGTCACATAATTAAATACAAATTTAGTGTATTAATTATAAATATATACATATAAAATCAATTTTGTCGAAAAATATTGTTTTTGCGCTACCGGGATTCGAACCTGGATCTCTGGATGTTCTGAATAATTAAAACTTCACAATAAGAATGTGTTCTCCTTAATAGTCACATAATTCACAAATCAACTGCTCATCTTTTAACAGCTCCGTTTGGTTGAATATTTTTAAAGTTTACAAGCGATTCAATAATTGCTCCAAAGCCTTTACACTACTATCCCAGTAATTAAGTTATTAACTTACTCTCTGGCTTGTTCCCTGGTCTCTCCCCAGGAGAAGCAATGACCAAATTGGGAATCGGCAAACTCGTGGAGGCCTCCGGAAGCAGCCACTGAGAAGTATCCCCACACATTCTTCGAGGAGCGGAAGTTCAATTCCTGCACCGTGCCTGATGATGGCTTGAAACCTACAAGAAGAATACTTGTTCTGTAAAACTATAACTAATATATTAAATGTGTCGAGAAATTAATTTAATCTTAGTACCTATGTCAAAATCCACCCCACGACTCAAAATCAGAATGGAAAGATTTAAACAATATTGATACCAAAAATTTAGAACCCCTTTTTACAATCAAGATTATTTTCAAAGGCAGAATAACAAACTGTTTAAATTCAATGGAACACATTCATGGAATAGTCATTTTGAATCAGAAACATATATATACATATATATATATATATAACAAAAATGAAACTATATTCCTACCTTCATCGGGATTTTCAGATGTGATCCTGGCTGCGATGACGTGCCCGTAAGGTTGCGGTTTCTGCCTCGGATCATCGAAATCTATCTCAGTCATACCCCAAGGAGATTCACCATATAACAATCGGATGTCCTTTATGTAATAGAGCGGCAGGCCCATTGCAATCTGCAGTAAACACAAGCACACTTAGAAAAGTGTTTTTATGTAAATACTATTTTGCTCACGTAACACCACTGTCTAATTACTTACTTTCTCAACGTAAAATCAAGCTGAATACTTAACACAATCGTGCCAAGGCAACACAGTATGCACCAGGTTTTCGGTGCCGACTTACTAAGCTTCCATTTTGGTTTACCATGTTTGCTAGTCCATCAGTGTATCCATATTTAGGAAACAGGATATTGAGTCAAAAAAAAACCAACAAAAACACAATAAGCTTAATTTATATGCAGAAAATTTATTTAAGCGATTTTTTGGCAAAAATTAAACAACAAACTAAACATGTAGACTGAGAATTGAAAAAAAGGTCTATTGGAAATAAGTACAATAAAACTCCGTTAATTAGTAATTCATGGGACCGAAATTTAAAAAATATCTGAATTATAAATAATGAGAACCAAATTTTTAAAGGCAATATAAAATAAAAAAAATTTAAATGGATTAGTTTACTGCATCCGCAATTTTGTGCGCGCTGCCGCTGTTGACATGTCTCTCCATTATTTCAGCTTCTTACATGTCAAAATGTTTATCAAACAACATATTTCTCCTTAATAAGAAGATTCACCACTTGACTAGTCACTTAACACAACAAAATCACGCACATTAATTTTATTGTCTATCGAACTCACCTTTTCCATTAAAATTGGAATATTTAAAATGCGTGTGAAAAATAATTAAAAACTTTAAAATCTTCTGTCTCGCTTGGCCTTGATGGTTGAAGCCTATTATTTTCCCACGATTTTTCAAGTTCGAATCCAGAGAGGTAAACGGGATTCGATTTTTTCCACCAATTTTATCATTGATATCAATTTATTTGTAAGTTTTCAAAATAAGCTCCATTTTTCTAAATAGTCAAGGATTTAAACAAATTACAAGGTATTGGTGCCATTTTAGAGAATGAACGTGAAAAAAAAAATGTCAACATATTTAAATACAAAAGATTTTGTTTCTTTTGTACCTACATATGCAAATCGCAACGTTTCATAAACATAGAAACAAGTGATTCAATGAAAAAAACATTATTTTAATAACAACAAATCTTATAAAATGCACTATGAAATTTGATGTACATATGGCAACACTCAGTTCGGCACCTGTCATACCAGCGCGCTGTTTTTAGGTAGGCGGAGCTAGTTGCAGATGTTCACGAAGGGATGAAGGTCAAATGCGTAGTCATGCGAGTAGGGATTTAAAAACATTTGCAAATATGTATGTGAATTACATGAATAAATTATTTACTTTGGGTGTCAAAAACGCATACGAACTACGAATTATCAGTAGAAATTAGTACGAAATGTTATTTACAGGGCCAAATTTTTTGAAAAATGTGCAAATTTCGTGAAAATACAAAATATAGGGTTATGAATCAACAGAGTTTCACTGTATATTCAATTCAATACAATAGAACATTGAATATATGTAACTACAAAACAAAAATTGTTTCAACAAATATAAAATTAATATAATCACCTGCAGCTGGGCAGCTGGCAAATTGACATCGGCAACCATCTCTGTGCAAGGATGTTCAACCTGCAGGCGAGGATTCAGCTCCAAGAAGAAGTAGGAGCCAGAAGGGTCATACAAGTATTCCACGGTTCCGGCGGACACGTAGCCCACCATCTTGGCGAGACGCACAGCTGACTAGAAATACCAATATAAAAGAGCACTATACACTACGCACTTTGATAATAAATCAGCAAGAGACCAAAATATATGCCAATTGGCTGCATTCAACAAATATCCATACTCTCATGTGGATGCCAAAATTTTGAAATGGCACAAAGACTTGCATACTTTGGATCCTTAATTAACAAGTAACGATACTATTGTATAGAAATATCAAAATCTTGGTACACAAAGCGCTTGCTAGACCAATATTTTCATATACATCTGAGATGTGGACACTCACTATGAATGACCAAACACTGGAAGTTTTTGAAAGGAAAATTGTGAAATTTATCTCCAGGCCGGTTTTAATATAGATTTTGGCTTAGGCTTAGTGGTTGGATCATGTGAACAGGAAGACTGAAAAACAAACCAGACTAACGACCGGTTTGATTAGTAGTAAATTTAGTAAATCGTAGAAAATTTTTACTTTTGTAACTTTTTACCATTACCCGTGGTAAAAAAAACATTTGCAGGTTGTTTGAATGTCATGTTTACAATAGACGAAATTATCAAATATCTGAAAATGTCATCAAATTTAATCTATTTTATATATTCACCATCGGCAATACATATAATTTTATGTTTTATCCACGTCTTTATTCACCCCTGTGTTCGAAATCTGTCACATTGCTGGTAAAAAATCTTCAATCTATTTGTTAATGTAAATTCAACAACGAGATCATCATCAGATGAACTGTCATCACTAAAATAGCTGGATATTTAATGATTCATTGTCGTATACTGCAGCTTTAAAGTATCGATGTGACAAATGACTTTTGAAACAGTGGTAAAGGGTCTGCCATTTTTAACTAATGATTTACGGTTTTTATCATCCGATATTGAAAGGTAAAATAACTTTACTATTGAATATACTTTAATTATAAAAGTTATCAATGTGTAATATTATAATTATATTACAAAAACAAAATCTTATAACTGTGTGAAAGATTTTAATTGTTAATAACTAATTAAAATCATATCATTCTTACCCTCTCCATTTCTGTGAATATATCAGGGTTCGCTATGGTTGCTGGAGCTTCCTCAATAATCTTCTGATGTCGCCGCTGTATGGAGCAATCCCTGCCAAATAGCGAGATGGCGTTGCCTAAAAGAAAGTTGAAATATGTATCATTTGCATTATCAATGACAATTTTAATAAACTGACAACCAAATTTTGTATTATGCTATAGTCCAATATATTAATCATCATTTGTATCACAGACAATTTGAATAGCAGATGTCAAACTCTCAGATCAGCCTCTACTTAGGAAGGATTGTAGAACCGACCAACCGTTGCCAGAAATCTAAATTTAGTAACAGGCATTTGCCGTGGCAGGCCAAAAGCGTGGAACTCTTTGCCCTCTGTCATAAGAAACAGTGCATCAGAGACTTTATTTAAGAAGAAACTAAAAACGCACCTTTTCAAAAAGTCATTTCCATAAGTGAAATTAACAATTTTTAATTTTAAAAACAAAGATAATTGTAGATAATAAACATTTATGTGTAAAGAGCCCTTGAGGTGAAAGTTTTTACGGAAATGGCGCTATACAAATTATATTATACATTATTATTATTAACATTAGTCTCCAATATTTCAGAGATGAACTTAGGCCTTTTCTTCCCCATTCATTCTTATCTCGGCGTTTCCATTCAGTTCCCGTAACGTGTCACAACAATGAAACACATGGCATAATGTCATTTGACTATCTCGCCTTAGGACGACACACCATACTTCAGTTGCCACTCCAATAGTTACTTTGTGGCTATTCTCAAACTTCATCACTTGATAAGCCCAGTTTCTGTTTGTTCGCTTCCGTATATATTTATCTTATAATACGTATGTACATTATGTGTAATCAATTTTGATCATATTAAAGATTATTTTCTCTATAGCTTGAACTCGAGAAAAAACTTAATATTTACCATACTGGTCAGCTAACAGCTGCACCTCCAAGTGCCGCGCACACTTCGCCAGTTTCATTACGAATATAGGCGAGCCCGGCACCTCTGCTTGTACCTGAAGTACAATAAAAAAAATATTATTACCTAAAAATTACAATTTAAGATATATTATAAAATAATCTATTCAGTAGATACAAAGGCACTCTTGTGATAATTTACCAATGAGATTTTATATCTTTGAGTGAATTTAATTTGTATATTACATCAATACATTATTTTATTGAACACTTGGACTGCATTCGATATATGTATACACTTTGTTTTAAAGGGCAGATATGCAGTCTCACACGTGTGTTTAGGTTGACACAAATTCTATGATTTAGGATGATTCTATGATTCACAAATTTCCGACCTCAACATGAAGATGGCAGCACTCGTCAACAAAAGTTGGGGAACATGTTTGCACATGTTTTGATACATACTCACCAAAATTTCAGCCATTTTGGACACTCAGTTGTTGTTTGACAATCGTTTAAGTGAGTTGATGCGAGTGTTTTTGTGAAAATGGATAAAATCGAGTATCGAGCTGACATTAAGTATTTGTTTTTGAAAGGCAATACGCCTACACAAATTAAAGAACGATCAGGATGGCCAAAAACTGCAACCACTGACGATAACATTGCTCAAGTTCACCAAATGGTTTTGGACAACCATTGAATTAAGGTTAAAAAGATAGCAGAGGCTATGAACATGTCCAAAGAATGTGTTTGTCACATATTGAATCAATATTTAGGCGTGAGAAAGCTGGCCGCACGTTGGATGCCGCATTTGCTCACTCCGGACCAAAAACGTATTCGAATGAACATTTCCAACGCTCCATTGGCACAGTTAAGGCGCAATAAATCAGAGTTTTGGCGCCGATTAACTACTGTAGATGAAACTTGGACACACTATTATACTCCAGAAACAAAAACGCAGTCAAAACAATGGACTGCGAAGGGATATTTGGCTTCAAAAACGGCAAAGGCTGTTCCTTCGGCTGGGAAAGTGATGGTGACTGTTTTCTGGGATAGCCGTAGAGTTATCGATCTTGAAAAAGGAAAAACCATTACAGAAGCATACTATGCATCATTACTTGACAGGCTGAAGGCAGAAATTGTTGACAATGCGCCGTCTCACACCTCAGCGGTTGCCCAGGCGAAAATCTACCAACTACAGTTTGAACGGCTTGACCACCCTCCTTACTTACCAGGTCTAGCCCCAAGCGATTTTTTTTTGTTCTCTAAGTTAAAAATTGCACTCGGGGGACAGAGATTTTCGTCAAATGAAAAGATCATCACCTTTGTAAATAACTATTTTGCAGAGAAAGACTCCAAGTACTATTTGGACAGGTTAAAGTGATGGGAGCATCGCTGGGAGAAGTGTATAGACTTACAAGGAGACTGTAGAAAAATAAAAATAAATTTGAAGAAAAAATGTCTTGTTTTTTGTTAGGTCGGAAACTTTTCAGACAGCCCTCGTACCATAGTAATTATAAAAATGATTAGTCCTTTATAGCACTGTATGTTTTGTGGATCTTTTGGGGGCCTAACCTGGACCATCATCGTAAAGTGAAAAGGGCGAAAATCGTAAACCGAAGCGAGACTCCTTCAGTTGCGAGTGAATAAATGTGTAAATATATTAAAACTGTGTAGTGCTCAATATTCTCAGATCTTATATACAATAGTGGGGCTTTTTTTTCCATTTTGAATTTTTACAACATTAGTTAGAAAAGTTTTACAACATTCGCATACACAAAAAATTACTTATATTTGGTAAATTAAATCATCAAACATATTCACACTTCGAGGAATACTTGACACGATTCAACAAGAGAATAAAAGGGTACACAACGATGTACAAACCTGTCTGAAAAAATTGGGGAAATCATCGGGATTGTCAACTTTCCGGATTCCCTTCCCGCCCCCACCTTCCGAAGCTTTGATCATCACGGGAAAACCTAAAATAAATCAAAACAAAAACTTGTTGAAAATCTGTTTAATTAAAAATAAAAATGCTATTTAACATATTCTCTATTTCAATGTCTCCCTGTCAATGGATTCGAAATGAGGTTGTCTTGCTCAAACATAGACAAATCTTAGTCTCAATATTCCTGGTCCAGTTGTTCCTACAAATCAGAATATGTAAAATAATTTCTAAAGCCAGTTTTTATATTTTAAATTTATTAATTTCTGTATTTTTAATGGATACATAATTGGTTCGCGATTTGAAATCATGACAATTTTTTTTGCATACCCCCAACAATACCTGTTTAAGAAACACTGAGCCAGTAGAATATTTTAAAATCATTTAGCAGAAAGTATACAAATATTCGTTCAACAGTCTACTTTTACAAATACAATGGTACCTCAGTATACGTCTGGCTTTGTTGTAAGTCCAATTTGGTATACGTCCAGATTGGACGCAAAAAATTTTGTTTCGTATACGACCATATTTTGTTTGATGTATGACCTTTGTTTGGCGACGACTCGCACGTGTCAAATGATGTGCGCTTACGTCCGCGGTCTCTTTTGGCTGAATTTGGTTTTTGGAGAGGGGTCATATTTGCCACGACTGCCCACGAGCGTCAGTATGACTGTTTCTACCATTCGGTGAATAACGCGCGCTATAACTCTGTGAATTTCGCGTGATTTTGTGTTTTTTCATGATTTTTTTTTGGAAATTCATCCAAGAGTTCTAAGAAAGTTAATGAGAAGCCAACAAAACCCAAACTTTAATAGCATTGTCACATTTTCGAAACATTCTGAGGACAAGGCAGAAACAAATTTCTTTGGACAGATTTTTAGTAATTAAAAATTCAACCTGTTAAATTTTCATTTATTTAATTGAATTGCTTTTGTATTTATATATTTTAGTATTAAGCAGTGTTTAATATATTTTATACAACCCCATCAATGTATAATACGCTAATAACAATAGGATTTTTTTTTATGGGAACGGAATAATCATTTTCCCTTTATTTCTTATGGAAAAAATTCATTTAGCAAATAACAAAAATTCTTTTAAATACATAAATAAATTAATTAAATCAAAAGTCAGAATGAACAGAGTCTTACCAATTTTCTGAGCAGCCTGCAAACCCTGTTCTGGAGTATTAATGCACCCCTTCGCAAACAGTTCGGAAGATATTTTAATTTTCTTATTGCTGTATTGAGCTTTCAATTCTGAAAATAATGTAAAATTATATATCTACACATATATATTTTTATATACAATTTTCGATAAATGACAAACATATTCAAATCTAAATAACAAAGATAATTATTTCAATACATAAAAAGAAATAGCACTCACCGCTCCCGCTCCACGGAAGTGTGGGTATGTCAGCTGTCTGTGCCACGATGGACGAAGCAATCTTGTCTCCGAGGGCCCACATAGCCTTCTCCGGGGGACCGATAAAAGCCACACCGTTGCGGTGCAGCAGTTCGGGCAGCTTGGGATTCTCCGAAGCGTGTCCCCAGCCAGCCCAAACAGCCTGAAATAATTAAAGACATTTTTAGACCACTTCACCGAGTAAACCATTACCTCTGGTTTTAACTAACCAACATATATTTTTATTGTGACTATTTATTGTTTTATTATGATTTAACTTATGTGTTCTGTGATAATTATTCTGCCATCTGTATTTGATATGAATAGTTGGTTTTTACATTTTTATATGGTTTGCCAGAACAATGTTGGTTATCAACCTATCTAAGTCCTCGGAAGTTTTTATTTTTAATAACAATTTATTAAATGATTTTAGATTAAAGTACAAAATTATAATTCACCTGGACTTGTGTCCTCATGGCAATGTCAAGAATGAGCTCCACATTGGCGTAATTATTGTTATTTGACCCTCCAGGCACGGGGACATAGTGATCAGCCATTTTTATATATTCTGCGTTTGCTTTCAAGTCTTCTGGTGTTACCTGTATACAAAATATAAAAATATAATATAGCACTTTGACAATATGAAAAATTACAAAGTGATTTAAGTTAAAAAATGTGTGTTAGCAGATGCCAATCTATGATTATTTAATGTTTTATGTGACTTCTTTTGAAAGATGCAAGAGATTTGTATTGAGAGAATATAAAATGAACAGATACATCATTGTTGATCGAGACGTTAAGAAAGATAAAAAAAATAATGCGAGGGTTATCAAAATGCCTAAATATTCAGAATTTTCCAATCACCTTCTGTAAACAAACCATTCCTTTGATATGAATACATAATGGTTTAGAAATTATGCATACAAATACTAGGGATTTACAGTTAGATAAATTTGAAAGTTTAGAAATAAGAAAAAGTGTTAATAGCAAGTTTAATATTATAAATAACCAAATCCTTTTTGCAAATAGTCACCTTTTAAATTTGTTTTCATATTAGTTCTTACTTATTCACCATTTTATAGTTTTGTTTCTATCTATGCTTGTATTTTTTAATTTCAGTATACATTGTTTCCTGAAGACGATACCGTAGGTATCGAAACATGTAGAATAATTAATAAATAGTGGTTTAAACAAAGTATTTTGTATAATTATTAATATAAAATGAGGCCACAAAGTAATTTTGCAAATATTGAAGAAGTTATCAAAATAACTCACCATGACAACAAATCGTACAGCCCGTTCGTTCTTGAACATCTCGTACGACCATCTTCTGATAGAGCGCATACATTTTACGGCACCTATTCCGTTGTTCGCGATCAGCACCTGTAATTTTTAATAATCCATTATTGTTTATTAAAATGAATGCACAATTGAACACATTCCTGTAATATTACAGTGCACATGTTTTCTTAATTTGACTGGGCATTTTAAAATATTAAAAATATTATGAAAACAAATACCAGTTTTAATTTATTCAATTCTATTAATAACTATATAATCATGTTTGATTTCATAATGCTCACTTTTTTATACCCTATTTACACTATTTTTTATTATAAAATGTTTTTAAATTATCATACGATTAGCATTAGTATTATATCAGCTAATCAAATATATGCAGCTGATACCTAGATACCACAGAAAATCACGAATGTGACAATATTATCATAAATGTATATGTTTTGGATTACAATAATTATTTGATTTATATCGATCAATACCTTAATCTGCAAAGCAGCTAACTCCATTTTTCTAAAATGTTCAGGAGCAACAAAAACACTGTTTAATTTTGTAATTAAATGGATTATAAAAATTACAAAACACACTGATAGATTGTTTATGCAGAAATAGGGTGGCTGAGAAATTTTATTGATATTTTGATTTATCTCATACTTATAGGGAATATTTGGAGTTAGCTGAATTTCTTTACCGAAATTGTAAAATAGGAGTTAACTGATTTTTCATGATAATGTAGTGCAACCATTATGATATCCGTGGACGTCCTCTATTTATGGTGCCATCAACACTTGTGTTAGGTAAACATTTAAGGTTTTTCAGCACGTAGTACATATTTATTATTTTAAAACACCTGATTTCACGTGTTTTAAAATTGATGGGAATTTTTGGAATTTAATGAGTAAATAACAAGAAATTGAATGACAATCAAAAAATGCGTACTTTATTATAAACAAATATTTTGTGACTACCAAAGAGCAACCGATCTGTATATTAATGTTTTATTTTAAAAAAAAAAACACTTTTTTTTGTGAAGTTGCGATTTCAGAACATTGTTTAATGGTATTTTTAATACAGATTAAATTAATCAATTAGAATGACATTAAAAAAAAAATATTTATCGAAAAAATACTTGGTTTCCACCAGGATTCAAGCCTGAACCACTTCCTATCCAGGTAAGAAGTATTAACTATAAAATAAGCTTGTATGGTCTATCAATAAAACACTCGCTGAGTGATCAAATAATTGGAGATTCAATACTCATCTTGGGAGAATGCCCGTCTTATATTTCAACTACAAGTGCTTAGCTCAGTTTCAAAAATATATGAAGAATTTTTATCTCACATGTATTCTATGCAAGTATTTTTTAACACAATATGTTAATTCAACAAGTTGCCTAGTAAAATTTGTCGAAAAAAACTGCATTAAAAAAATATCATGTATGTACTTTTACCGTGTGTTATTTTCACTCACTTTTACTAGTACCGGGATCGATACCAGACAATTTCAAAATCTTTTTGACTTACAAAAATTGATTGATATTTAAATCAAAAAGAATTTGGATGCATCGAATATCGATCCTGGTACCTTTCACATGTTGAGCCAGTGCTATGGCACTCCTGCTCTACTTGTGCTACTCCCCTAGAAGACTGCAATGTCAAATTGTCATATAAATTTTATAATAATGCTGATTTTTTATTTTAGAATTTAACACGTTGATTTATATTGAAAAATAATTATATCTGATGAACTTTATAACAAACCAGTTAATATGGTTAATATCCGTCCCTATCACCTCCACCAGGGAGACTTATATTTTATTTACTTAATTGACTAAATCAATTTTTCTTTAATCAGAAAAACACTCTACGCAGGAGTGGTGTGAATTTTATTGACATTTCTTCCACTCTAGGATTCTATCAAATGGCTTCATCATGTTTTTTAAATGTCATCACATTCAGCATTAATTAATTAATCAAATTTGATGAGAATTTATCTAGAGATTGTTTTTATATTGGCCCGTTTAAATTTATTTTTTGTCAGTTATGATGTTTAGATGGAAAGGTATCGATATGCTAATATAAAGGTGCTACTTACTTTATTGATGACTCTCGTTCCCTTAAACCTTCGGACAAACTCTTCGGGGGTAGCCACGGTGAAATCTTTTTCTTGCAGACGATTGTTGTGCATCAGCACCGTCCCCTGAGACATGGAAGGTCTGCAATAAAAGAAAAGGGATTTAAATAAGGGTAATACGAACATCCTAACCGTTTCCGATAGTGCTCTCCGGGTGCTTGAAACTCTTATTAGAGATGATGTTGATCTTGGGGAGATGGATGGATAGATGGGCTGCTGTAAGTATTTGTCTACACGACAAGTTTTTCTTGAATATCATTATCATTATAAGAAGAAAATAACTCATGCGGAACAAAAACAAATAAATGTGCAAAATATTTGAGATAACAGGTTTTGAACATAAATAATTACGGCACATTAAGGAAGTGAAGTGAAATTTCATTGGGTTTATAATGTCATCTGCTAGAACGATCATCTGTAGATAGATGAGATAATTAAGTGATTAATAAAAGAAAATAGAAAAGTCAAATGATAGTCACATAAAAAAAAATCAATCAAATTTTCATAGGTATAAAATTAATGTATTGGACAGTCTAAAATCACATATCCTTCATATATCTACATTCAATTAAAACCCAATCTAATAAGATAAGCTTTATTTTTATCAAATCGGTAATTTTATTTTTTTATAGCACAAGAATTCAGCTTAACCTTTCAAATGCCACGAGCGCGTTTTAACACACCTCGCGTAGGCCATCTTACGGCACTACTCACAGGCTCAGTTACTAGTGTGTCGGACACCCGGCAGAGAAGCGTACTAGCGTGGACATAGAGGGCGCTTCAACACCAGACAAGAGAGTACCGAAACGAATTAGCGAGACCTGACTTTTTCCCACACCATGAAACTGACAGCTGCTCCACAATAACTGATATAATACCTTAATAATATAGTGCACTAAACTGAAAACATTTCCTTAGCCGCACGCAGTGTGCGATATTTGCAACTAGTTCAGTTATCCATCTTGTAGTGAGCGAATAAACCACCTAATCAAAAACAAGTGTATCTTCTTTTTCCCAGTGGTTCCTCCACCAGACACGTAGCGAGAGTCTTACAGTGAAATTTAGCACTAGGTTTCTTTAATGAACATTGAACATCAGACGCGGAGGCAACTTCGAATGTACTGGTGATCTCGTATTTTGCATAATAACAAAACTACCAACCACCAAAATGCCAAACTTTGAATCTTACTCTAAGCTATACGCGTGTTAACATGCACTTTTGGACCTTGCAAACTTGTAGGAATTAAAGTCATATTTTTAAATCATTTTACCATCTGTGTACGACAGGTCCCAGCTTTTGATAGATAAGTCAGCCTAGTCTGTGGTGTCTTCCATTTCAAATAGAATTGGCAGTTAAAAGGTTAAGGGGGACATTCAATACAAATTCATATTTTCACATTTTTTATGATGTATTTTTATAATTAATTTATATCAGAAGTTAAACACTAGATTAGATTTTTTTAAAACAATAACTTATATGAAACCTTTGTACTAATATAAAACTAATGAACTGAACATTATTTGTAATAATTCAGAAAATACAGTCAGTATTTGAAACACAGTGATCGTTAAAATCGATTTCAGTGCGTCAGAAAATTGCCTAGTTATGGAAAATTCATACATATACAAAATATGTTTTCTTTTAAGTCTGAAGCCAAGGTAACAAAGATAAAACTGTAGTAAAGAAATTAACAAAATGTTGAAAATTAGAGAGAAAATTAAGACTTGTAAACAACAGTAGCGTAGCATGACGTTATTTCATATTTTGTTAAATTTTTAAAATGTTTCTTATTCTTATAAGTAAACAATTTTAATTGACATATATTGCATTAACTTACACCCCTGGGGCTTCAACTACTATCCAAAACTTACTTTTGTATAAAAAAATAACACAATACTTACTTAATTATAATTTAATTTTTTATTGTCCCTTTTTTGCCGACTTGAGATTTGGTATAAAGACGACAAAAAATGCATTTTATAAATAAACCACACCCATAAATTCGTTTTGACAATTTTTAATTTCTAATAAAAGTGTAGGGGCTAAACAGTTTACATATTATTAATTCTCTACAAAAATGTGCAACATAAATTATCCAATATTATGCCTCTTCTTCTTCTCGTGTCGTATCTGATTACAGGACTTTGGTAACTGTGAGAACTGTCACTTTGTACATGTATGTGTGTGTGTGTGTATGAGAGTGAGTAGATGAGTGGTGGGGGACAAACATTATAAGAGGCCGTCTCTCGGGGAACGGGTCTCTTTCATCACAGCTCCACCTAAATAAATAATCTATCTCTGAAGTGTATAATTTATAATTACTCTAATACTTGTAATGAACTCAATAATGTTACCCGGACATACTTTATATTAGAGTTTTATATTACAAAGAATTGGACCCAAAGTAATTAGTCAGTAAACAGAGGATAGAACCCCTAAGGAATTTGGTGATACTTGGAAAGTTATCACAGTAACCATGTTAGCTATAATTATCTTGTTAACAAGCGACTAGAAGAGCTGCGCCATTGCCGTAGTATTCAACCATGAGCGTCTTCTAAAGTGATGCTGTCCAGTAATATTTATATCTTGAATGTACCGTCTGATATTTTTCTGGATGTCTCGTAATTTATTGAGATTGAGCTATTGAATTTTAATTGTTTTTGTACTCATCCGATTTAGACCATCTTTGTTTCTTATTCCGTCCATCCACCTAATCTTAACCTTTTAAATGCCATGAGCGCATTAACACGCCAAGCTATAAGCGTGTTAACAAGCACTTTTGAACCTTGCAAACTTGCAGGGATTGAAATATGATTCATAATTTTAAATCATTTTGCCATCTATGAACGACAGGTCCCAGCTTTTGAAGGTTAAGCATTCTTCTGTAGATCTACATCTCAAATGTATCAAGTCACCAAGGTTTAACAAGCTTAGTACAGTGAAACCTCAGTTTACAAACGACAACGAAAATCCTGATGAAAAAATGCTTCAGTTTGCGAACAGAATTTCGGTTTATGAACAGGTAGGCAGTCTAAGAAATCCCTACGGAAGAACTGAAACAGCTTCTTAATGAGCAGCAAAAGACAATAATAGAGGAAACATTATATGCAGAGATTGATGAACAAATGGAAGATGTTTCTAGGTCCTCGATCCACAAAATATGCGCCAAGTGGAGTGAGGTGCAAAGTTTTGTGGTAAAATATCACACTTTATCAAATCGTGTTATAAATCTGTTTAATAATAATGTCATGTCTCATTTTCGCAACATTATAAAAAACAAGAAGAAACAAATATCGTTGGATAGGTTTTGCGTGAGACAGAAACCTGATGAACTTCAAGCACCTGATGTTTTCATGAAGGAGATTCCCCTTCCAAATAATAACACTTTACTACATATTTTGTAAGATAAGTTAAAACAAAGTTTGTTTTTACATTTATTCCTTTCATTTTATTACTTCCAATTCTTTTTAAATTAAAACCATTAATTTTTATCGCTCTTATAGAATTTCATGCAAGAAGCAAAAAATAAATATGATAAAGGCATAGTTTTTTGGGATCTTGAACAGATTAATACATTTTGCAATGATTATTATGGGAATAATTGTTTCGGTTTACAAACAACTCGGTTTTCAAACAATTTTACTGAACGAATTAAGTTCCTAAACCGAGGTTCCATTGTAATAGTATTGAGAATGTGTAACATTGAACCATTGACATTCAAAAAAAGTATTATTATTATCGTTTTTTGTTACAGTTATTATCAATGTTTAATATTCCTTTAAACAATTACTGAGGTGATAATATTATAATAGGCTGGAAAGACTTTTTAATGATATCATACAATAAAATATTATCATTTTAATTGATAAGATTACCCCCCATGTGATTTATTTAAAATGCTAACTCATCTGTTTATATCATGGAATCAAATGTTTCTGGACTGGTGATCTGATTTAAGGATTAGGCTTCAACGGTATATTAATACCATGTGTGGATTAATTTGAAGTGTTTAATGAATGGACTTAGATTGTTCTTCAAGATTATGAGGACCGTAAGCCAGACTGATTCATATTTGCAAGAATTAAATTATAAACAAACAAATGGGAAAAATACGATACATAATCATTTTGGTTTCAAACATTGCCAATTTTGCATACATAAAAATAACAATAAAAGCAGTGAGTGGGCTTACTGATTTATCACTTTTGATTTTATTACTGTAGATAAAATATAAGAATTTTTTAAAATGCGGGACTGAGTGTTGCACAAAAAAAATTGTTTGACGAGATTTGATGTATCTACGCAGATTATATTAACTTTCTCCAAATACCAAAACAAACACATTTTTTTGCATATTTTATTACAAGATCTGAGTTTATTGGCATTAGGTTAGGTAAGGTTAATATTTTAACACATTAAATAAAGTTAATGAACAGAATGAGTTCAAACAAAACTGTATAATTTAACAAGGTCCAATTTTTACCAAAACTAACTGCAATTTGTGATACAACATATATTGCAATTGTAAGTTGTCGCAGTTGGCTGCCTTAATGTTTTTTATTTCATTATATTATTGAACGGTGTGTTCAATTCCAACTATATTCTCACAAGCAACTAACAAAAATTCAAATCCAAAATCTTTAAGAAATTTGAGTGTTATTCTTTAACATTTAGCTGATTTATTTCTAAGCCAATAATATACTTTTTTTCAATATTGATGGATAGAAAAATATACCTTTATGTTTTACGTGCGAGAAAAGTATTATTTCATTTTAAAAAACCTCGTGTGTTTGACATCAAATATGCATATCATAAATTTGACACAAGCTAATCACCAGAATTAAAATATTTGCTAATTGTCTTGCTCTAAAATATTAAAAGGGCTAAAATAGTATAACTTTTAAAAATGGAATGCACTTTGCAATATATTGACTCTTCTTACGTAAAATATTATAACTAATAATTAGGTAGTTTTTGAATGTTCTAGTTGTTTTTTATAAATTACGATTAATAGAACATAATAGAATACAGTATATATATAAAAAATTATCATCACTTAAAATATGCATCATATATATGCGAAATACTAAAATAACAAAAAATGACATATGTATTAGTTTTGCAGGAGATGTCGATATTTAAAATAATTTCAATCACAACACAATAAAATACACATTCTAACAAAAAATAAGCTTACCTATTTCTAAATGTTCTAGGCATCGATTGGCGACAAATGTATAGTCAAGCAAATTTAACGCAAGAGAGAATGTTACGGAAGCAACTAGATAAGTCACAAAATCAAAAAAATATGATTTGAAATCTGTTATGACACAATATGTGACTCACTATTTTTTATCCATTGCTATGGAAATACAAAGAGAGCCATATATATTACACAAATGGAGGAAATCACATTATTTATATTAATCAGTGTCACATATCTTTCACATGCGTGTGTGGCTTTTGCCAACAATTTAAATTCAAATACTTGGATATACATATACGATAATCGATTTTACTGCTTCGATATTTTTAAATTGACTGATACTAATTTTTACTGCCTATTATATATTTAGAACCCATCATGTGGGTAGTTTTTTAAAAAGTTATAAATCTTTGTAACATTTCATTTGAAAGGTGTTCCTCTGTTTATACTTGTGTGGGTTCATTATTAGCACGATAATCATCCTTGTGCAACTGTGTACTTATTGTTCAAATTATTGTATAATTTTTATAGAAAATCAATTTCTAAGAGTGAATGGAGACTTGCATGGCAATAAAAAAATGTGTAATATCAAAACAATCTATAACTAATGCTTGTAGTGTATTTAAAAACAGTTGTTGACAGTTGAAAACGTAAACATCGGTATTTCTATACGTCAAATGCTTGCATAAATAGCTTCGCAAAAGATAACATTAAATAAAAAATGACATACAAGTGCGACGGTGTGATACTTAGCAAATGCCGACATGCTATTTTTAATATTTGATTGATTTGTTGTGCACGAACGAACTAAAAAAAGTCTATAATTTTAAAATTAAACATTCTAACCTCCGAGGCGGACGGTCCGGTGAAGCGCTTCCCGCCAACATTCTATTTCAAATATAGAACAATTGTGAAAAACACAGAAAACAAAGTTAAAGGACGGCGCCGACTGCACAAGATTTCAACCAAAGGTGAACTGCTAAGTTTTGTTTTTCGCGTACAGATATAAAATCGGCATTTTGACATTCCGATTGACAGGATAAAAAGAGCGACGAGAGAATTTGAATATCGCCTATGTCCCGTCTCGCTCTGGCAAATGCAACGCGAAAATTGTAAAATTGCCGATTGAAATGAATCAGCGATAAAAGATAGCAGTACCTACCTGACATTATATTATGTATATCGTTTCGATAACATCTTCGCCAAATCATCGAAGATAATAAATCAAAACAATACACTGTCGCATAAAACAATCGTATTTAATTAAGTACTCCTTATTATTCTAATATTCATCAAGAAACCGTACGAAAGAACATTTTTATTTCTCGTGAATTTACCCTGAAAGAACGTCTATGAGCCCTTTGTAATAAATGTGATGTATACCATAAAAATGCAATACAAATATTATTATAATAATTGAAAATATAATATCTACCATGACACAACTGATTGTTACCTGGCTAACAAAAATAATTAATATATAACGTGTAAATTAAAGGACACAAGGTTTAGAATGGAACATTGAAAATATTAAGTACTATTATAAAAATACACACTAATTAAAATATATATAAATAGTGATCTTCTGCAACATTGACTGTCTGAAGAGAAATTAGGGTCAAAAATAAAAATATTAAGTATCGATTCAAATAAAATAGAAAGGTAGGCACTATAATAGATAAATAAATGGATTATGCATCATCTACTAAATGTTGACTAAGCTAGACTTCATCAAATTTATTATCTCTGGAGATAATTAACTAAATAAGATTAAATACGTTTTCACTAGTCATTTAATGTCTTGCATTTTATGACAACATTCGCAAATACGAAGGCTTTTGTAAAATGGTGAATACATTTTAGTTGCGAGTTTGTCCGATAGATGGCACGAACGTTGGAATTTGCAATCGCAATTCGAAGAGAGCGCAAGTGGCTCAACCACGAGCTACACGGCATTATAGATTGTGGGTGTAAACAGATGAAAACAAGACCATTATAAAACTATTACAGTAAAGATTGTCATCAAAGTGTGGTACTCAAATATTAGCTACTTATTATCGCGGCCTTGGGTGGACCTTGACCACCTCGCGACACCTCCATTCAGGACCGAATTTAGGCTTGAAAGGGCGCGCTGGGCTACACAACGTATTGGGGACCCAAAAAAAAAACTAAATAATTAGAAAAACACTCTGTTTAAAATCACTATTTATTATTTCGATACCTATGATGTCTTCTTCAGGAAACAATGTATACTAAAATTAAAAATGCAAACGTAGATAAAAACAAAACTATAAAAGTAACTGATGGGTACTATTGTGAAAACAAATTTTTAAAGTTGATCATTGGCAAAAAGCATTTGGTTATTTATTTACGTATCAATAAACAGTGGAAGTGTTTTTCTTATTATTTATATAATATGTTGACACAAAGTAATTTTGCAAACATTTAAGAAGTGTTCATTTATGAATAATTTTCTTTTTCTTTTTTTTTAATGAATACACATTTTTCGTTGTGAAGTTGCAATTTCAATAAAAATTAAATGATTAAATTAGAAAGATGTACAGAAAAAATCTATTTATTGAAGAAATATATAAATATCCCGGTAGCAATCAAATATTTTCTCGTTAAATTGATTTTTTTCTGCATAATTGATTAATTTAATTTGTATTTAATATTCTTCCTGCTTTTTGTTCGCGATATTATTATTTTCAACATTTCACTATATTGACGATAATATAAGGTTTTTTATTTTATTTATTTTTTTATTAATATTAAAAATATAATACAATTTCAATAATCAGTGGATATATATATATATATATATATATATTTTAACATTTGTTTCTTCTCTATGAGAGTAAGACTCGTGTATAGAGAAGGAGTATATTCGAGTTAATTTATGTTTCAGTTAGTCTGTGTACATATTTTTTTTAACTTCAGTTACAAATTTATGATAGTCCGTAATTTTTCTAATTGTGATGGGGAGATTGTTAAAAAATTTGATACCTTGATAAATATATTGATTTTGAGTTGCGGTATATTTTAGTTTTGGGATATCAATTTGATCTCTATATCTTGTAGATCGGAATTCGCTTCTAAAATTTAATTGATTTTTAATTTTGAAAATTTGAATTATTTAACTTTTTTTGTATATGTCCACTATTTTTGGTACTTTAAAATCTGTGAAAAGTTGTATACTTGGATAGTCTTTTTTTTTTTAGAATAATTTTTATTATCATTTTTTGAGTGATTTCTAATTGTGACATTGAAGTTTTATATGCACCTCCCCATCCAATAATACCGTATTGCAAATGTGACTGTACAAACGCGTAATATATTATTTTCAGATATGTAGGTGATAAGATGTTTCTGATACAAACGATAGAACGATAGAACAACAATGATTTTGGAGAGCCAAGACATTTTTCGATGAATATTTCAATTTACTTTTTGGACCCCGGGGCTCTTAATGCAGCCCTGCCTCCATTCCTCTCTGTTCTGCACCTTGATTCGCCAGTCGTCGACCTCGAGAGCAAGTTTCAACCACTTAAGTTATATAATTAATGTGTAAGTGCTACCGAGAGAATAGAATAAACATTTTTAATTGAATTTTAATTATTTCTTAATTATACTTGAAATAAAACACAACAATGAGCGAATGTTAAATAAAATATTTCGGTGAAATTTGTAGTCATCTTTTAATGTTTGCGTGTATTTTGTTAGAATGATGTGTGTGGAGACATTTTACGAGCTGCGCGGCCACGGCCACATGACCGCGGAGAGGAGACTCAGATGAAAACACTCGATCTCATGAAAATCTAAACAAACACTCAATCACGACGGCTCGGGATGCTGAACGGCAACAAAAATTAGCGAAAGAATATTGGATATTTTTTGAAAAGTAAATTCTTAGAAGAGCCTTCGGAGCAGTACAAGACAATGACTAACGTGACCATTTATATTTTTCCTCAAAACGAGACATCTACACCAC
Organism: Eubasilissa splendida; assembly: GCA_031772225.1. Taxonomy (NCBI): domain Eukaryota; kingdom Metazoa; phylum Arthropoda; class Insecta; order Trichoptera; family Phryganeidae; genus Eubasilissa; species Eubasilissa splendida. The sequence goes on along the minus strand of CM062863.1, from coordinate 2,913,642 downwards.
GGGCTACGCTAGATTCTGTATGACACTTTTCACATCTGACCACCGATGGAGTACTTCTACTTCTTTGCTTTATAAATGTACATTAAAAAGTGCACTTGCGTTTAGGCATTGTTAAAATAAAAGACATTTAAATTGACTACAAAAACAAGATGCGCGAGCTGTCTACGCGCACTCGCAACCGACTTACATATGCGTGAGACGTATTTCGCATGCCGTCATCGCCGCGCTACTAGGCGCTACCGTCGGATTTTTTTATTTGTCGTGCCTCTTTTTGAAATTATTGTTACCGTGGGTCGCTCTCTTTCTGAAAACGGGACAATCCGGCGTCCCGAAGTTGTACTCGGGGACAACGGGATAGGCTGCCTAAAAGGGAGACGGTCCCGTTTAAAATGCCGGACACGATATAACCACAAACTGATAACAATATTTTTTTAATGAAATATTATTTTTGTATTTCGGTATTATTGTACACATGGAATTGGTAGCCTTTGAAGGCTTAACTAAATACTAGTGATGAGAAAAAAAAAATGCTACTCTCGACTCACTGACGTGATTGCGATTGGTATTCGATAATAGCAGTGATTGAAAACTGTGACTGTGATCACAGATTCATTACAATTCATTCAAATAAATAAATAAATAAAAATACATAATTTTGAGCGTATTTACTTATATTATTCAAACTTCATTTGCTACTTACTTACTTACCATTTCGATTGGAACGAAAATTTATACGCTGACAATATAATACGCACTGATGTAAAAAATACATCTCGTTTACACAAAGATTTAATTGTCGAAGCCTGAATACTTTTAGAGTCAGTTGTGTGTAAAAGTAATTTTTAGTTTTTTTGCGGAAACAGATTGTTTGATCGTTAGTAATATAATATTTATCTCTCGAAAGTGCATCCCGCGGGTAAACATATTTTACTCTGCGATATCCGATAGTAAAAAACGACAATCGATAGTTAAATATGGCGGACTCTTCACAGCTGTACCACAAGTCATCTGACACATTGACACTTTGAATGTTGCTTGTATACAACAGTGAATCATTCAATATACCGCTATTTTAGTGATGACAGTTCATGCGATGATGATGATCTCGTTGTTTAATATACATTATTACATATAATACGAAAAAAAATTCAAAGTGACAGATATCGAACGCGTAGGCGAAAAAATCCAAAATCCATCATTTCATGATTACCGCTGATAACGAGCAAAACAAATTTATAAAAAAAACGGCTCCCTTAACGAGTGACGCGCTTCTGCCTCCCAACACCATTCCGTCGCTCCAGCCTATGGACCAGCAGATCATTTCTAACTTTAAGAAACTCTACACTAAAACACTCTTCGAGCGTTGTTTTGAGATGACTGAAGGGACCGATCTCACACTCGGAGAGTGTTGGAAAGATGACTTCCATATCGTTGCTTGCCTCAAGATGATTGACAAGGCGTGGGAAGGGATTACCGAGAAGACCCATTGTCGACTGTGACTTTGAGCGGTTTGAGACAGCACCTGTGGAGTCTGTAGATTGTATCTTTGGATTGTATCTGAAAGTGGATAATAATGTCATCGATAAGCTTGTAGAAGAGCACAGCCAAGTGCTGACCACCGAAGAGCTTACGGAGTCGAATCGTGCTTCACAGCGAGAAGTTGCGGAGAAGAGTTTGTCAGTGGAAGAGGAGGTGGCAGCAAAGCAACAATCTTCTGGCGCAATAAGAGAAATGGGAAACTGTCGCGTCGTATATTGAGAAGCGCCACCCTAATACGGCGGTGGCAATGCGCGCTACAAATCTATTCAATGATGATGCTGTCACATTTTCACCAAATTTTGAAGCGTCGGCAAAAACAAATGTCTCTAGACAGCTTTCTAGTAAAAAAAAAAAAAATAATTAGTTATTGTCATAAATTCATAATAAGTAATTTTTTTCGGCATTGAAGGCATTATCGTATTTTACATTAATTTATATGGGAAAAATTGTTTCGCTCGACGAGTGTAAGATTCTGGAACGAATTATGCTCGTTACGAGAGGTTCCACTGTATTTTGTCACGCCTGTAGGGCCAGTGGCGGTCGGTGCTGTGCCTTTTGTAGAAGGGATGCTGGAAAACAAGTTTATACCCACAATCAAATAATATAACATATAATGGAAGGATATTAAATATTTCAATAATTCGGCTTCAAGTGTTCAAGGAGCCAAACTGTTAAAAATGCGTCACACAAACAAATTTCTCAAAACAATCAGCTCGCTTCGTAATACGTATTCTGTGCACTATCCCCATAAGCATTAGTCATTTTTTGTACGTTGGATACTATCAAACTTTGTGGATACGGAACGAATGATAGAATCCACTGTTGCCGGTATGTATACGTATGCTATTCAGAATGTATACGTATTTTGACTCGCTCCACGCGCACGCCGTATCGTAGTGTGTGTTACGACTGGTTTAACGAATTTAATTGCAGCAATGCTGTTTTTCAACTAGAAACAAAACGTCCAAAGCTTTTTGATTCTAGAACACAAGGGGACATCTCCATCATAGCTTTGACAGTAGTAAATTAAAAAGTCACTACTGATCACACAAACGACTCTTACTGTCGCATAATGGTGTCATAAACTACTACACAAAGAATGTAAGTAGAATGCACCTCGTTCCGCAACTAATGTTCCAAACCCCTCTCTCCTATATGTACGCTTTATTTCATGTCTATTCATTTGCTGGTCTGCGATCGTATCTATGATAATCCGCAGTCGTAGCTCCACGTTAGATTACCTACTGTAGGCAAATTAATAGTTCCAATTTACCGAGTCCAGCGAGTCCAAGGCGAACGTCATTTTAGACGTGTTAGCAGATTTCTTAGAAAACTATTTACACGCCATAATGTATGTGGCCCACTAACGAGATTTTATTTTTTTTTAATTTTCTCACTCGAGAAAAACTCTGAGAAATGGATTTTATATTCGTGTGATTCTTCAGAGACAACTCTCGACTTTCGCAGTCCCCCCGTGTACACGACAAGTATCATAGACCGTTGACATTGCGTTCGTCAGTTGGACGAATTTAAATCTCGCCAGCGGCAATTGAAACCGAATAAATGTTTGTAATCTAATGCTTTCCACAATCTATTGATACATTAACATGTTTCGATACATATGGTATCTTCTTCAGGAAATAATGTACACTAAAATTTAAAATACAAACATAGATAGAAACAAAACAATAATTTCTAAACCCTTGTTAATATCAAAAAAATATGGTTTGTTTCCAAAAGATGATTGGCGAATTCCGAATATTTTTTGCTATTTAAACATCTCAAGTGATCCTTAATTCTAATATCAAAATTTCTGCAAGTTTTACCTGTTTAAAAATGATTTGCAATGCTAATTAACGCCTTGGAGGTCTACCGCTTTCACTGTCACCATTGCCGCCGACGACCCTGAACGCACCTTGCGTAATATACCGGTGCGTTGACACAGCTCCCAACAGCCATAAACACACGCGGTACCGACGCCAGGCAACAATGACCGTGCGACCAGCAACCATTTGCACGCGCCGCTGCCTTCCCGACCACAGCTCCGATTTAATTGTACAGGTTAACCACTTCTCTTAAATCTGTAAACTGTGTCTGTCAATAAGCTAAGTGTAGAACAGACGCCTGAGCAAATTTTGTGGAATGTACGTGATATACGTGAACGTATGATTGGTGGTTTGACTGGATTTAGACACCGCCCGCCCAGGAATGCAGACTTAATTAGTAATGGGACGAATCTTGTTTTATATAAAGGATTTATTCGGGTATGGGTGACACGTTGGGGCTCCTTAGGTAGGTAATTAGGCCGGCCTGTATGGGTCGAAAGAATCTCCACCTACGCGCCTACCTCTCTCTCTCTCTCTCTCTCTCTCTCTCTCTCTGGATCTCTGAATGTCTGCCTCGAACTACTGCACCTTCATTTACCATCAATTTTCCATTAATATGTAATCTAACTATGAATTTATGTTTATAAGGAAGGTCTAAATTTTAACATTTACGAAAATTTCTAATAACCACATTCATTTTTTGATTTCTATACTGCACAAACTTCGTTGAATATGTTATTAATTAAAGTCGCGTATTTTGTGTGGGACCGACAAGAGAGTCCTAGCTTCTAAACCGGTCCCGACAACCTGACATTTTTTTCTGATTAACATACAACACGCACACGTATGCATCAACCGTAATCCCAAACACTATTTCATAACCTCTCAATTTTAATCATTACCCTTAAAATAGAGTATCTATGGTTCCGGGTGACATTTAGGCGCAAGTGTCTTGTTTGAGCGTTTGTCTCTTTCTATCAATCTTACGCCGATGTCTGAGAATATTCCCGAATCAAAATCTCGACACGTGTAATTTTAAACACGGACCATTATAATACAATTATTATTGTTTGTGAATTAACTAGGACATGAAACACATAATTTGGTTCTTATTTATCGATTATTTGGTTTATTACAATTATGTACGGAATATGACGTCGGCCAAGTGGCCGCCTCTGGCAGCGGCACAAATGCGTGCTCCTTTAACCATATTTTTCATAACATTGTCGCACACTTGGAGTGTTATTTCAGCAATTTCATATGGAATATTGTCCTGCAGCGTCAGAATTGTTGTTGGCTTATTGGCGCAGACCTTTCCTTTCAAGTACCCCCACATTAAATAGTCGGGAGCCGTCAAATCAGGTGATCGAGGAGGTCAGTCGATATCACCACTTTTTGACATAACGCGGCAGGGAATTTTTTTTTCGCAAAATTTCAAGCGTAACTCGGGCTGCGTGTGAGGTGACACCGTCCCGTTGAAACCCACATGTGTTACGGGCCCAATCGACCCAATACTGTCGCCGAGAATTAATGGTTACAAAATTGGCATTATTATTTAGATAAAATGTTTTAATTACTTCAACGCGTTGTTGAGGCGTCAGATGGTCTGTAATAAATTGTAATCAACTACTCTCTACGACTACCGAATGCGGATTGATAAATGTCTGCCAAACTAAAATGGCGGCCAAACAAAATCGGCCTGGTACATAATATTCACCCTATATCTTATTTAATCGTCTTAGACTGTAGGACGTCGGTAATAAAGTGATACAAGAGTTGTCTTGGGCACGTTCTATTACAGAGTTCTAAAACTGCAACAGCACAAAAAAAAAAACACATCGGCACACTGCAGTCTGCACCAGCCGCACTGAAATAGCCACATAAAATGCAAACTGACGACTGCACAAATAAATGCATTCCAATATCAGTCGACTTTGGCGTGGACGTCATATCAAATTGATTACGTCATTGTGACGTCATAATACACGACACAATATAATACGGAAAAAGTATGCCGGGAATCATCAGAAGAGAAATTGTTTTTGTGCTCTCATATAAGTTCCACTCGGCAAAGCGTCCCGATTATTACTGCGATGCGGTTCATTGTTGCTTTAAATCAGGTTCGACATTTATTTTAATAATATAATAAATACAGTTCATATTAACCTTATAGAAACAATATCGGCAGTGTTTACCAAATTCAATAATTGTTGACCACGATAAATAGAATTAAAAAAAACATTTTAAATTAAATAATAATAATGAAATTATACAGTTTCTTCAAAAAAAGCTTAATTTGTAATGGATGCCGCAGAATACGGCCAAACGGGTATATGTTGTCGTTAGTTGTTCTGTAATATAGACTACTTCTTTTTTTTTTGATAAGATATAATTTCAACATGTTTTACGGAAACACAGGACACGGCCACGCAGTACAGATGTATGTAAGTGAGGCCTGGGGCTGGGCAGAAGAGAGAGAAATGAGATCACTTAAGCGTATATATGGCAAAATTATTAACGACAGAGTAAAGAATGTTGAAATAAGGAAAGAATATAAACCTGATGTCGTATAATGAGTAAGATTAAGAAAGAATCACTTAGAGAATGATAAGAAAGATATATGACGCAAGTGTTGATGACACCAGAAATAGAGGACGTCCGCGGAAGACTTGGCACGACCAGGTAAACCAGATACTGGTAAAACAGTGGATGATGCGACAATTATGTGTCAAGACAGAGGAGTGTGGCGCTCTATCCTATCTGCCTATTCCCGCAGAGAAACGGCGTGATGGTAAGTAATTAAGCACGTTAGTGCTAAATATTTGTTTATAATTAGTTTTATGTTCATATCCATTATATTATATTTTTTTCAGATATTATTATTTATATTTATATTATATTTCATTATCAAAACACAATCTATACCCAGTGTAGTATCTATAGGCCACGGTGCGTGTTTACACTATAGTATAAGATGAGCATTTTTAAGAGATTTAATGACCAAATTTATAATATAGCTAATATATTCTAACGTGTTACGAACGTGTATAAACGGGAATCCATCTATTCACAAATAAACAAGTACATAATGCCCCATATACGACATTTCTTACGTTGTTAAAGTTTTATCGGCAAAAAAAGAACACCTGCTGGCCGATCATCCGACCAGTTCACACATTATATAACATATTGAAACACGTGTCTACACCATGTAAATAGCACGTAGGCATGAATAATAATCTGCCTATTTAAGACGCCTGTAGATATTTTACTAAGCATAAATTTCTCTTAATAAATTTACCGTGCAAACACAACTCTAGTTTTTATTTAATTGTACTGATATTATTATTATTGAAAAACCAACAACACCTGAAAAAAAAAATGAAATACAGTATTTATTATGTACATAATAAAGATGTTTTTTTAGAGGTTTGTTTTTCGTATTGGCAACACTTTTTCCAGCGACAGCCAATTTTACAACCGACAGCTGATTAGTGCTCAGTTTGGTTTGCCATTTAACACGGAATAGATTTACGCGATGACCACCCATGCGCTACGTCCATTTTACGGTCGACATAATCCTCCGTCCGAGCGAGTAATTCGAATAACCGTGGATCGTTTTCGCACCACGCATACACTAATTGATAATACGCATCCGCAGAGACGTCGTACAGTGCCGCACCGAAGAAGCTGTCGCTGCAGTGGAGCGTGGTGTTGAGGAGGACCCGATGAGTCGATTCGCCATCGTGCACAGGAATAGATCCCATGATTCCTGACTTTTTCGTTGTGGAAGAGCTGCGGTTCCAACAAGACGGCGCCACATGCCGCACGGCGCACGCCACAATCTATCTATTGAAGGAAACATTCGATGAGCGCATAATGGACCTGCGAACTGGCCTCCAACATCGTGTGATTCAACACCTTTGGATTATTTTCTGCGAGGATATGTGACGTCGCTAGTCTGCGCCGATAAACCAGAGACGATAGACGACTCGGAAGCCAGCATTATTGCAGATATACGTCCCCATCTACCTTAAAAGTGATTCGAAAATTGGACTTTCAGATTGCGCTTTATTTAAATCATATTTAAACACAAATGGCATAAAATTATCTTTCCAATAAAGTCAACACCATGAGAACATTACCACGATTTTTATGTATTTTATTACATTTTAACCTCTAAAAAAAAACATCTTTATATGCTGTGCTGTATCATTAAAATGTTAATGCTCGGTATATAATATTAAATTAAATACACGCTTTATGAAAGATGTCAATCGTCGCATCTAAACTTTTAATGATTTTTATATTAATCTCTATATTAAAACAACACATTTGATGGGTATCCATTAGTGATGGTAAACCGTCACGTGACTGTGATTGTGCCGCCGATTAGTAACAGAGATTTAAAGATGATTGATTGGTAACTAAGATTCAACTGTTAGAGGTTTACTTTTTAGTGTACCGGTCATTGCTTGAAGTATTACGTTAACCAATTATCAATTATCGTTACAATCCAATACAATAACGGTTTAAATAACGATTTTACCATCACTGGTATACGTAAGAAACCACCTACATAACACGACAACTCCAATTAACATTAAAATAAATTTCAAATGACATTATTATTACCTTGAATTGAAACGCCTCGCAAATTAATAAATTAGCTAACGAGTCGGAACGCCTCTTTCAACACGAGTTGAATTTTAAAAAGTATCGCAACACATTCGCTGGAATCATTAAAAAAAAAAAAAAAATCTGTTTATATAATGTCAACGGAACAAAAAAATATTATCTAACAAATATTGCACAACAAAAAAATTACTTTCCAATAGTGACGAGACGAAACGTGATTGGGACCGAATGTGATTGATGCTCGTCATTCAATCACAGTTTATCTCATCGTTGATCATTCTGATGCTTGAATAGAGAGAGAAAAGAACTGTTCACTATTCACTTCGCATAATGTGATATAATAATAATAATAAAACATGAATAAATAATAGTTACATTTTATCAAAAAAATGTTCTGTTTTTTACCGTTTCCGAGGTTAGTTTGTAGAACTCTATAATCACATACGTGAACGCGTTGCGCCTTGCAAGTGCATTATCAATCTAACACAATTTAACACAACAACTTATATTTATAACTATAAATGGGGAACAGCTGTACAATTTTATTTGAATGAGATGAAAAGGGACAACATTATTCATTGGAATTTTCCATACATTTTGAATGCTTCTAATTATACTATGTAACTATTCAGTTTCAACAATAATGATATTTTAATGTCGTTGGTAATTTGTAAAAAAGGACAGTTATAAAAATATATAATAATAATACACGTTTTCAATTAGGTACGGTGTGACCTCGGTTTACGAACATCCCGACGCAGAAGTGCTTTTCAGTTTGTGAAAAGAATTTCGGTTTACGAACAGGCAGGCAGTCTCGGAACTCACTACGGAAGAACTGGAACAGCTTCTTAATGAACAGCAAAAGACGGTGACAGAGGGAATATTATTTTCAGAAACTGATGAACGAATGGAAAATGTTTCTAGGTCCCGATCACATTTCCGCTACATTATAAAAAGCGAGAAGAAACAAATATTGTTGGATAGGTTTTTCGTGAGACAGAAACCTGATGGACTTCAAGCAGCCGATGTTTTCATGAAGGAGATTCTCCTTCCAAACGATAACACTTTACTACATATTTTGTAAGATATGTTAAAATAAAGTTTGTTTTTTTATGTTTATTCTTTTCGTTTTATTACTTTTAATTCCTTTTAAGCTAAAAACATGAACTATTATTGTTTTTTATAAAATTTCAATTTAATACATTTTACATTGATTCTTATGGGAATAATTGTTTCGGTTTACGAACGGAACGAATTAAGTTCGTAAACCGAGGTTCTGTTGAAAGTAAAATGTATTTTACAACCATAAGAAAGATATAACTTTTTTTTTTTAAGAAATACAGTTAAGTCCGAATAGATGACATTTGTAATTGATGATATTAAGCAACTGATTCAATAGATATAAGATTTTAATACATGGGTCATCCAAGTCTACCGTATTTGTGCTAGTGCACTGCCACATTTATCAAGCATGGAAGGTAGTGATGAGCTTAAAATCACGAACCGTGAGTCAATCACTGATATCTTTGAGTCACACTCACTATCGGTGATTGAATATCTGAGAATATCGTGATTTGGCGCATGTGCATATGTAACGAAAATATTAATAAAGGAATGACGTTATAATTCGTGACGCGCGCCATCTAGTAGATTCTGCAAAAACGTTTTACGCATTTGTATATATATATATATATATATATATATATATATATATATATATATATAATGCAAATGAAGTTTCTAATAATATAAGTAAATATGCTCAAAACTATGTTATTTCATTTATTTCGTGTATTGTGATATCGTGCGGCGCACCCGTATTAGTATTGAAACTGTGATCACAGTCGCAGTTTCCAATCGCTGACATTATCGAATACCAATCGCAATCACACCAGTGAGTCAAGAGTAGCATTTTTCCTCATCACTAATGGAACGCTACTTCTCAGTATTAGAATTTACTTTAACAGCTCCAAGGTATGGTAATTATCTTTCTCAAAGTACTTCGTCAAAAAAGGTTGTGGAATTAAGAGAATGAATTATACTTACGTGAGCGTAGCTTGAGGAGGTCGCAACAGGAAAGAGTGCCTGGCTGCATCAGCTGCGCTATTCGTTCTCCTCTCCGGAGTTTTCGCTTCAAAACCGCTGCAGTAAAATTCCAAACTCGCTCGCCTCATCTCTTCCACGTACGTATCCATACTTTCCCGCCTGGCGTCCGAGTCGTACAAGCTCGTCCTGTCATCGAAACGTTCCGTCAAGATAGGAGCGCGCCTCTCGTCGAAGCGTTCCGCCAAGCTCGGTCGCCTCTCGTCGAAGCGTTCGGCCAGGCTCGGTCGCCTCTCGTCGAAGCGTTCCGCGATGATGGTTCGCTTCTCGTCGAAGCGTTCCGCCAGACTGGCCCGCCGGTCGTCGGCGAGGCTGGGTCGCCTCTCGGCGAGGCTCGCCCGTCTGTCGTCGCTGCCGTACCTGTCGAGGCTGGCCCGCCTCTCCAGGCTGATTTTCGGGATGACATCTTCGCCGGCCTCCCACGTGGAGTTCGTCTCGCCCGTCTCGGCGAGGACGAACCTCTTGGACGTGCGGCGTTTCAACATCTGGCGGGGTCGGATCCAGGAGAAGATGCGACGGAAGAAGGAAGGAGTTACTTGGGGCTCGCACGCGGCGGTCATGCACCCGGCGCCATCGGGGCCCGGGGTGGACGGTACTTCCTCGACACGGATCTCCCACGGCTAGGACGAGTCCAACTTGAGAGAAGGCGAAGTTTGCCGCCTTGTAGTACACCACATGTAACTCGGTGTCTTAAACACCGTACTAAATTAACAATAAATATTATAGCACTATTGATAATTTTCACACGCTTGATTGGAAATATTGTATTTTAACGTACCGAAACGATGCCAATGCACACAGCTACAATATGGCAACGCGTGGAACGTATGAAATATAGTAAATGCCAGTTTTCACCTCAATTGCGAAGAAAGTGTTACAAAATTTCTTAGAAACGTAAGTATTGCATTTAATTATGGAAATCAGGCAGCCAGTTGAGTGGATATCGCGTCCGCTCCGCTTACACAATAAACAATAGAAATATGATAAATAAAATTAAATAAACCAGACAAGCAGTCCGAGAGTTCAACAAGCCGGGTAATAAAATCAACATTTGGATTATTGTAAAATCACAAAACATTGGTACAATTCACGCAATCAAATAGCTCGGCGAATTTTTTTTTAAATATGACTCGATTGGAACGAAAATTTAAATATAAAATCTAAAAAATACGTCTTGTTTACCGCAAAGATTTAATTATCGAAGAGTCTAAATACTTTTACTGTTGCATAAATGCGTCATAAACTATCGAATTTATGTTTCTATCAAGTCAGCCATTCGTCCCGTAACTAATGTTTTAAACCCCTCTACTATACGTACATTTTATTTCGTGGCTATTCATTTATTGGTCTGTGTGCAAAATACATTTTGTAGCCGGTAAGCAGACTGGACTGTAAGGAATGTACGAGGATCTGTAGGTACTGACTTCCGAAACCCACAAGATCACTGAAGAAGATGAAGAAAAATAAGAAAATAAAAAACAATGCGCGTTTTTTAAATACCCTTCTTATATATTTTTTTAAAGAAACAGAACATCATTTTTACAACACTTTACTTTTTTCGGACGCAACTCACCTTCAACTACTTCTCAACATAGTAGCCACCATTATTAAGGCACTTGTCATAACTGGGCACTAATTTTTATATACCTTCATCATATAACGACACCGCCTGGGACGAAAATCATGTCTATACTACTCCGTCTTTAAGTAGGAACCGCTTCAGATGAAGGAAAATATGGAAATCACTTGGCGCCAAATCAGGACACACTCGGCGATGAGTATCACCCGGTTCCACGCTTTGTGCATTCAAGAAACGTATCACACAGTCGGCGGGCTGATCTATTGTCTCGAACATTTCAACCACTCACTACAATACGGGCCGCACTGTGCGAATGTCACTAACGCTGCATGCGGTGAGTCAACATACGATGTTATCATACGTATATAAATCCGAATGCGCTCGATCCCGCTTTCGGTTGCGCAGTCACCCGAGTCCCATTACAAAAGGTTCAAATAAGAGAATTATCACACATAGATATTTATTGATTTTAAGGCCGCTTGAAAAGAAGACGACCAGACGCGAATAGTTATAAGAATTAACATGTATATATATACTCAAATATAAGATAGTCCAGGGCCGTCCCTGGGCATGTCCGACAGTTTTTGTCCGCGGAGCCAAGGTTCGCCCGAAGCTCGCGCGGCATTAACTCAGTCGTGATCACCTTTGCCCTGCCCATACTTCCAATTCAAATTTATGCTATCCACATCGGGTTCGGAAATGGTACAGTACGACTATACCGGGGACAATAGCTGACCATTGAAAGCAGTCATTTATACAGCATATTATCGTTATTGGGTTTGGAAAAACTTTTTGCAAACAGAGTGTAACAGACAATATTTAATGGCCGACTAAATTCAAGTAATATGTGCAAATGCTACACTGTTACGGAATTTTTTTTACAAAATCATATTTTTTACTTTTATCTATTGTCGAACGAGTACCGGACTCCACGAGTCCCCTCGCTCTTTCATCTGTAGTAGCCATTATAGGCCGAGCTAAGTAACTGGCGTTTTTGTTTTTTTTTTTGCTAACTACTAATTAATTGTACATTGGCGTAGATTTAGCCGCTAGCTGGGGCAGGAGATAGGAGTACTGATATTTCGGACGTTTTATTCGCGAAGGTAAACTAATGTCGTAATTTGACAGTGAATGTATTGTAGGGTTCCGGTGCTTTGGGAGGTCGCTTGGAAAGATGTTTTATGAATTCCCTTACGGTGGGAATGCCCGAATCGTGATGGAGTTCCTGATCCACCTTGGGGCCTTCAGCGCGAGTCTGATGACCTTATTTTGGAAGGATTGAAGTTTGTCGATGTGTGTTGGTGTGTGACGGGGGCTGCGTACAGGAGTACAGGCCTTATTGCGGCCTTGTACAAGAGGAGCTTGTTATCGGTGGCAAGTTTGCTACGCTTGCCGATTAGTGGGTACATGGCGTAGAGTGCACGTGATGCAGCGCCCAATCCATCATCTTAAGCTTTAATAAATATTAGCTAAATTTATCCATTATTAATAATCTATATATTTGCTTCAGGCCCTAAATTGTCTTAACAAAAAATAGTCTGGCCGCTCGAAATTTTATAACCTTTAATTTTTTTGTATTCAATATATAATTTTAAATCGTTAAATATTTCAATTATTTGAAATAATTGCATAATAACGATTCATTTTTTGAAATGCTTATATCTCGGACATGATCAAAATTAGACACATATTCCTTGAATATTTTCGACTCGCGATCGAGTCACGTATCTGTACATAAAATATTGTGGACTAGATATGTCACACCCTGTATATACTGAAATGTAAGGAATATATTCCAGAAAGAAATTCTAAAATTCTAAAAATTATCTAAATTACAACCATTCAAATGGAACGACTGATCGGCTGAAGATAATAAGAATTTCTGTCGGTCCTCGGGCAAATATACTTACCAACTGCAGGGCCAAGAGCAACAGGAAAAGTATTTACACTGAATTTATTTAGCCCGTAATAGCCGACTACCATTGTTAAATTATAAATTATATTAATAAGTCAAAAACTAATTAAGACAAATTATAGATATCGCATAGAGACGAAACTATTTATATTACATTATATGGGATGCATGCAAGTATAGGTATTGCAGGAGACCTGAATAGAATTTAACTCATTGGTAGAATTGGTGAACGTTGCATTGTGTAAAGTGATCACTTAAGCCAGCCGAAGACAGGTCGTAACCCCGTCCGTCCACTTCCGTGACATTGTAGTCTGGACGTCCACCCCCAGCAGTATCCGACGGGGTAATTAAGGTAGATTTAAGATATCAAGTTAAGATTATAATTAAATAAACCATAAGTTAGATTAAGAATCTAGCCTAAGGTTTATCATCGATTAATATATAATATATTAAGAAGAACACATTCTCATTGTGAAGTTGTAATTATTCACAACAGACGGTCTGTGATGTTTTAAATACTAATTTAACGTATTAATAATTATAAATACAAATTTTGTCGAAAAATATTGTTTTTACGCTACCGGGATACGAACCTGGATCTCTATTTCCAATCCGGTAGCGCCAGTATTTTTTATGACAAATTTTCAAACCCATATGATACACTTTTTCAAATTAATACATCTGTCGTTCCATTATTTGATTATTATCCGGGTAGCGCGAAAACAATACTTTTCGACAAAATTGATTTTATACGTATGTATTTATAATTAATACATTGAATTAGTATATAATATATTGTAAATATGTATTTAATGATCGCCTATTCATTTCCATCTCAGTGATACAAGGATATAATGATAATATGACGATTGGATAGGGACAAAAGCCCAACGTTATATCAATCTCATCGATCCAGCAGCTTACAGGACCAAATATATTTTTTAAAAAATCTTATATCTGAAGAGACATAATTTCTAAAAATTCAATATTTAATAACGAAGGTATTCCAATTCTCGGAGGTATTTCATAAAATAAGATATAATGGAATTTTCGCACGATTCCAATCATTTTATAGATATCGGCCAGAAAATAGGTCGCAAATAACTTCGGAAGCATTCTCCGATAGTCATCCTAGGTATTTAATAAAGACCTGGCCATCGGAGGTTGGAGAATTCTGGTCTGTTCGAGTTGCTCGAAATAAATAACGTGAAAAACGAACGAGAAATTCCAACGAAATTTTGACATTCCACAGCAATTAAAACGTGTATCCGTAATGAATGTCGTGTTTTAATGAAGAAAAAAAATGTTTATTTATATTTTAAAAATATAATTTCTATTATGGATATATACAGGGTGTAATATGTGCAAATAAATATTTGCGAAATTGTTCAATTATTAATCTATATCTTTGCTCCAGAAAATGAAATTCAATAATTTTTTTTTGTATTCAATATATAATTTGGAATCAATAAAATATGTCAATTAATCGAAATAATAGCATTATTATAAATTTTTTTTAAATTACTTTACTTACATCTCTGTCGTGATTTAGATAAGACACATTTTCGACTCATAATTTAGTCATGTATATACATATAGAGGTCTGATACATCCTGTATAACCTTTTCCCACCTCTGTGTCAATCTTTTAATCTCATTATTATACAATATTGTAGGTTTTTGATTAAAAATATTCATTTTTTCACATCGTATGAAATAAATGGTAGTCGGAAAGATCAAAGTCTGGAGAATGCGCTTACGGTCAAGTTCCTTGATTTTATCCAGAATCAATTTTGCCACTTGGCGATTTGTTTTATTCGCTCAATTCGTGTGGAACCCCCGTTCACCAGGTCTTCCCAATCGTCTTAATGTGTCTTTGCACAGTTGTATAGGTGGAGTTTAGTGTTTCGATTAGCTGATGAATAGTTCTGGTAGAATTTGATATCGTCGTCTATATTTGTTTGTCTTCCACATCCAAGTATTATTCTAATTTCCCGTTCAAAATCTTTTGAACCATCTTTGACATTTACGGACGTCCGACACCTACACCTACCACATCACAAATGTCTTTAGTGGCGATTTTTTTTAAGAAACTCATAACGTGTAAACCATAATAATATTACGTTTCACCATCTACATACCGGACGTGGATACAGTAGTGTCATCGTGACTGTATAGTGCTTGCTTAAACGGCCAGGTTCCGCGAGACGCGAGCGGGCCAAACACGAACGTGTTTTTAATATCTCTAGGTTAAGATTACTTAAATTAAATGTTTCCTCATTTATATATTCATTAACGGTACGTAAATATATCGCACACCTAGAACATTTTTCTCCATTTTTTTGTTACTATAATTATGAAACAAAATGACATTTTAGGTCATAAATATATCCTGAAGTGACATTATTCAAGAACTGGGGCTAAGATAGTCGCGAATATGACAGAGTATCCGAAAACAATAATAACTCAAAATTCTTGTAATTTTTTTTTTTAGCTGTCTTAGTTTTGATCTAGGTGTGCGATATGTACATCCGCGGAATCGCATTACGGCTGGCAAATATCTGTCATGTCGCGTCGCACTCTATGGTTTCTTTTATTATCTATGGTAGCGCTGTCAAATTGACATGTTTTGTTCGTATTTTTCAAGAATGTCATATATATATATATATATATATATATTTCAAAGATAATACGTATGAACACCGTTTGTACGATTCCAGGGAGAGCAATACAGAACGCACTGACAGAAAAGACATTTATGTCAATGTGAAAAGCAGCATAATGCAATCGGCGACAGCCAATTGCTTATCTACTGGTTTCGTGTGAATCGTTCACTGGGTATAAATCATGCCCTGATAAATTTGAAATTGGAATGTGGCGCCCAGTTTCGCACAACCACAAATTTAACAATATACGTTGTTTGGTATCGACGAGCTAAGCTCATAAGACCATCGAAAAATTTAACTTATTAAAAAACGACATTCATTTCGGGTACACCTATTACATTCTAAGGTGGTTCATAAAAAAGTACGTGTAAAATGATGTAAAAACGTACGGTCAGACACAATAGAAAAAATATTTTATTTTATTTTACGGGACTGGAATGTTTATGACCACAGCCCCGTGACGTGGCCGTTGCGGTTCACTGTGCTAAACACACACCTTCTTCACACTATCTCCTCGACCATACGTGTCGCGATATCGCGGAAGACCATAATAATACCAACTATACAGAAACTATACAACAAGAATACAGACATATACATCTATACAAGCAAACAATACAACAACTACATATGGCTGAAGAAAAAATAATGTTAATAATAATAATAATGTGTTCTCCTTAATAATATAAGTTCTAACAATGTGTCCAAAATTTAATAGAAACGAATTGATAATTCTGGTGTCTGCAGTCGGTTAACTCAAAGGTATTTGAGATTCCGTAAAAACAATGCGAATGGCTTTCAAATAATGGAACGACAGATGTATTAATTTGAAAAAGTGTTACATATATAGGTTCGAAAGTTTGTCATGAAAAATACTGGCGCTATAACACAATTGCTAGTGTACTTCCCCGGATTCGAATCCCGGCAGCGCAAAAACAATATTTTTCGACAAAATTGATTTTATATGTATATATTTATGATTAATACATTAAATTAGTATTTTAAATATTAATAAAACTAAATTCATGAACGTAGGAAATAAAAGAACACAAATCACACCATAACAGATTCAAAATTGAATTTATCGCAAAATACAAGATACGCGACTGAAAAGATTGCTAAGAAATTCTCACTTCTGAGTCTTATAAAATAGTATACAACTCTGTAATTATTCCTCACATCGACTACCGCCTGGTAGTAGATTGTTTTATGTCCAAAGCGCCCCTAAAGATAAAAAAAATAATCCATTGGAATCAGGTGATCGAGAAGGTCATGAAATTAATCCCTGTTCAATCCATTTACGATGGGATTCGCTGATCGGTCAATCATTTCCGAGAAGAGTATATTTTTTACACCTATATAGTATATATATAAAAGCTAAGTTGTGCACAACGGAACGTCATTATCATCATCATCTCCCGCCCTCTTGCCTGTGTTCCTGCAGACCTTAGACCATCGCCTGCAAAACAATATATGCCATAATGCGAAGCAAAGATTTTTTTTCAATTCAGAATATATAGACATTTGCCTAAAACTTTCTTACCATGAAAGTATCTACGAATATTATATTTCATTTATACTATTTAATGGATAAACCCAAGTCGACTACCTACTCCCTGTGCATTTTGTCCCGCTCTGGCCAACTAATTATTTGAGAGATTTCGCCGTGCGTAACGCTAGGACCACAGAGAGGCAGTGTTCTCAACAGTTCCGGAAGTGCAGTGACATCTCGGTTCTTCACAAAAAAAAAACCGTGCTAATCAACTGGAGATGAAAACTTGACGTCCAATCCAGGACTTTAGAGCAACTGAATCAACTAATCATTTTAAATCAGGAACTTTTTCCAATTTGCATTGGGATCCAATTTTTTTTCAGTCACGCCACTTGTAACAATCATCCCGTCTAAGTAGGTAAACAATAATATTAATATAACAAGAAAGAGAAAGATAAGATTAACGTTATTATTACTAATCGGTCAAAATAATATGAAGGTCAATGTTAAAACTACCAATGTCAAAATAAGATAAATCGCAGATGATACCGTCACACTTCAAGGGTCAAAGTCGACGATACACCAACTCTGAGATCAACACACCGCGCACGCACCGATGTCAAATATTTGCTACTCAGTTCATCGAGCCACACAGATTAGTGTATATTTTAGATTGTACAAATTTTGATCATTTTAAACGGCAAAGGTCAATTTTACATTTGAGACGTACAACAACGTCGGAAAAAAAAAAACGAGTCCTCCATCATGTCAAGTGTGGTGTAGAACCGTCTAGAACCCCAGCGAAGAATGCTGCGAATGCACTAGATCCACTTGCACAACTGCAAGAGGAAAATATGAAATTCCGATTTTTCACCAAATGGGCAATTTTCAAAAAATGCAATTAAAGTATTCGAGTAAAAGAGAAGTCGATCCTGAGGAATCCGAGAGAGAGAGGATCAGAATTTTATGTATTCTTTCTTCCTTCATGACAGTATTGGCACCTCAATCTGATGAATTCCAGTCTCTCCAGCCAGATATAACGCTGTTCTCCAGGTCTTTTTCGCACTAAACTTGTGTTCAGGGTAATTTCGTTTTCTAAGTCTTCTGTCATATTGGCCAAAAAAATAAGAATAAATTTTAAACAAATAATAGATATCTCACAGAGACGAAGCTATTTTATTATATTTAGCTATTTATTGTAGCTCTGTAATTACCCGTACTTCCATTAAATATAATAAAAAATAGCTTGGTCCCTATGACATATCTATTATTTATTTAATAACAGTGCCTCTACTGGTGAAAATCCAGTAATTGTGCTAATAATATACTGGTAAATAAGAAAATATATCAAATTGAAAAATATTGATTTTTCAGACGTATTCTAGTACAATGTATGGAGATTGATCGATGGGTGAGAATGGTGAACGTTATATTTGTATAAAGTGATCACTTAAGGCAGCCGAAGACAGGTCGTAAGCCCTGTAATTACCCCATATTTCCATTAAATTAAATAAAAAATAGCTTTGTCTCTCTATGAGACATAAGATATATATTTAATAACATTTGAACATGTCCAAAATTGCTGCATTCTACACGATATTGCAGAATTCGCGTTTACAATTGATTTTTTTTTTTTAAATAAGTACATGTTGTCTTCGACACGATACTGCAAGCCAGTAAGTAGACTACGCATTACAGATACTAACACAGAAATGCCTTTCAGATACAAATATAGACTGCCCAGGCACTATTTCCTGCGGCGAAGTAACGCGCTCGATCCTCCGGACTGAGATGCACACAGAAGCGGACAGCGTCGAGAAAACTCTCCAATTTATGATATGTAAAAATAATAAACGCATGTATAGTACTTAAGTTTCGTAGCATCTATTTAGTTGGAAAATAAAAGATATGCAGAATAAGCGCACTGTACATAAGTGTCGCGCTAATACATTGAAATACTTAACTTCCAGTAAATTGTTTAGAGGGTTTTTTTTCAGTAATTTTTTACCCTTCCAATTCATGTATTAATATAAAACACATATGATGTTTATAATAATAAGGTAGTTTGTAAAAGTGTCAAAGTGATTAGCGCTGATGCACTTGTAGTAGTAGATTAGGCGGTCTAGCCGCATGTAGAGTACTCAGAGTATCGTAGACTCTAAGGAATTGGAAAAAAAAAATAATAACACAGAAATTGGATAGGTCAACATGAAGGTTATAAGACATAACTGATCCGTTAAGTTTATGATGAACGGCCATGGAAACACGAGAACCTATTTGATTGAATGATTTCTTCAACATTTCTGCATTAAATATGTTGTTGTTCGTAACGTCATCGGCGTTATTATTCTCACCGTAGGCGGGCGCTGACAATTAATTGAGCTGAAATTATTTAACCTCGTTACACTGGATCCATCTCATTTATGTGCGCATTCCTTGAACAGACTATCGGTGGAAGCTTTCACCAGACATGACCAAAAAAAAATGGACGACCTGGCATCATCCACCCTACCTTGAATCATGTTATCCAAGTGTTCTAGAGTCGAGTATTACAGATGTGAAACTAACACCACCACAGACCAGTCAATGAATAGACATGAAATAAAATGTACATGTAGAAGAGGTGTTTGGAACGTTAGTTGCGGGACGAGAGGCATTCTAAATAAAAATTTTGGCGGAAACATAAATCTTATTTACACTTATGCAACAGTAAAAGTATTTACTCTTCAAAAATTAAATCCTTGTGTAAACAAGACGTATTTTATATATTAACGCATATTATAATCAGAGTTTCAATTTTCATTCCAATCGAGTCATATTTTTAAAAAAAGTCGCGAAGCTATTTGATTGCGTAAGTGGTACCAAAATGAAAATAATGGAACATGGAATTTGCGTTAGTTCACGTCTGTGAACACCACATAATTTTTGCACCATTAAGATTGCTATGGAACGTTTTCATCAGTGGCGTGACTATGCCAATAATGCACTTAATGCGGTGTGCATTGTGGCACAGGTTAGTTAGGGTCCAAAAAAATATTTTGATGTTTAATTCCTGCAGAATGGAGACAGTGCGTCTCGCCCGTCCATGGTATACGCAACATGTGTCTCCAGCACCACATCTCAAAGGCATTCGTCGTCTCTCTCTTGCTTTCAAGATCCATGATTCCACACCATATGAATATATCTTATATACGAGGCACGTTTTTAATGTCAGTATCGGATTTTTTTTTTTATAGAAACACAAAATCATTTTTACTTTACTTTCTTCGGACGCTACACACCTTAAACTACTTGTCAACATAGTCGCCACCATTATTAAGGCACTTGTCATAACGGGGCACCAATTTTTGTATACCTTCGTCATAGAACGACGCCGCCTGGAATGAAAACCACGTCTGTACTCCGTCTTTGAGTTCATCATCGCCATCAAAACGCTTGCCACCCACCAAGGAGCAGCTTCTGATTGTCACACATGGCGACGAACGTCGGCTGGTTTAATGTTTCCGTGCATTCAAGAAACGAATCGCACGGTCGGCGGGCTGATCTATTGTCTTGAACATTTCAACCACTCACTACAAAATGAGTGAGTCAGCAACATCGAAACACATGGAATATCCGGCAACGGTGCTCGCTTAAAAAACGCGCCTCGTACAATACTTATTTAGGAGGCCCTTTAAATCATCCAACACTGGAGCCCAATTTTTGTAGTTACGCCGCTGATCAGATTTTCTAAAAACATACACGATAAGTGAATGCGATGTACATGTTGAATCAGCTGTTACAGCGATCGAGTGTAATTTCCGCGTGGATAAGAGATTAATAAGATAGATTAAGCTACAGTTATCGCCTTCTCTTATCGCAGACGTTGACCCCCCCTCAACAAAGAGAAAAGTTCTATGATCGACCAGCCGATCAGCAGGGACGCATAACACAAGTATCATATAATGAGCATGTACACGGTGGCCCAAAACAAGTGAGAACATTACGTAAAATGTTCAAATAGCTTAACTATATCATCAATATAGCTTGAATAGTTTACTAATTTACTAACTCACCTATATTACGTTTTATTTCGACAATTTCCGGTCGCCATGTTTGATTATTAATTTTCCCATTGTTTATATTTGATTTCTGTTGCAAATTGTTGTCCAGAATGACAAAAATAAAAACGTCGGGATGCTAAACAAAGCCTGGAGTATAGCTAGACATTACAGCAGGACGGAGCTCCATCTCACATGGACAGAAAAAAACAATCGACTTTCTTCGTCGTGAGAATGTTAATTTCATCGAGCCAGGCGTGTGGCCACCGAACAGGTCAAATTTAAACCCAATAGATTACGCAATATGGGATCTTTTTAATGATTTCTGATTAGCTAAATATTGTGTAAAAAAAATAACATTAATAATTATAATTAATTATATTATGTTTTGAAATAACTCGCGTGTTACGAGATGTTCTCACTTTTTTTGGGCCACCCTATAAATATATATATGTATGTTATATTTAAGGTTTTCGCGAGCACTGGTGTATGCATCCGGTGTCTCTTCTGGGTTAGATCGCGATCTAACCCAGAAGTGACACCAGTTGCATAGATGGCGGTACACTCCTCGCAACTAACATTTGAAAGAAGATACAGAAGTAGTTAAATAATGAGCGGCCATTTATGACGCCAATTACACATATACAGGGTTAAGGGTTCACAATATATAATAACCAAACTAAATTATATTAACTATTCAAGGCATCTGTGTCTTAACCTCAACCATGTCAGAGATATAAAATCGCATTTAAAAAAAAAATCGTAATCATTTTGATTAATTTAAATATTTTATCGATTCCAAAACGTATGTCGAATTCAAAAAAAAATTAAAGGTCATCAAATTTAGAGCGGTCAGACCATTTTCTGTTATGATGATGAGTTAAGGTCCGAAGCAAAGATATAGATTAATTAATGGAGAAATTTAGCAAAAATTTCAAACAACAATATTTTTCGTAACGTTGCACAATTTGCACATATTCCTTGGAACACTTTCGACACGCAATTTAGTCGTAAAATATTGTGGACTAGGTCTGTTACATCTGTATATGTATAATATGCTCTAATATGAACGATATCAACATTCTCCTTAGTTTCATTTTGAATATACAGTCTTCCCACCTTTCTTATAACATCCGAAACGCCATTGAAAATCTTCTTCGCACTGTACATCATCGATTTCTGAGATTTAGTCTATATTTTCCTCTTGTATGATGTTCGTGCTCATGTTGATATGCATCAATTTCCTGCATCCGAGTCGTCCACCCCAAAAGAATTACGAAACATTTTGACTTCCACCCAGCATCCTTTCTAAGTTACGCGCACCTTGGCCGCGCGTCTGTCACGCTTGTCCAACACTCGGACCGTTCGCCATTTGTTTTTATTGGAACCACACAATACTTCAGACAGTGAACGCATTTCAGCCATGCGGTGTTAGGTTATATTTAAATGCATTGGTTTAACGCATAGGTTCAAACATTGTGTAGTAGAAATAGTTTATGAATCTCTTGAAATTAAACGTAATAGACTCGATTCTGTATAATAATTCGTAGGCCATTATTTTTCAATTAGTCTCCGTTCTCACATTGGCAATTAAAGTCAACCGAGGCAAAACTACCGCTACACGTCAATGTGTGCGCGAGCGCTATTTAAGCGAGAAAGAAACACGGTTATACGACCGCTTCACGCTAGACAGTGATGCAAACAACGCACTCGACGTCAGTTGGTATCGGTTGTGTACACCGCGCGCAGTTTTATGTCCAATTGTTTTATTTCTTTCAGCGGATGAAGGGCATCGCGACAGACTCATTAATATTATTTAATTCCCTATTCACAAAATAATTACTACTAATAATTATATCAGGTTGTCCCAAAAGTTCTGCGTTTTTTTTCTTGCATTTGCTCGAATGCATAACTGTTTATAAACTAAAGATATTTTCAGTGTTTCTTAGGTTAGCGTTAGTAGCGGGATATTTTTCTGGTGTGATATTTTCGACCCTAAAACAACAGTGGCAGTGGAGATGAAAGAAATCCAGTTACGCCATATGATGCTGTATGAGTTGCAACTTGGACATGATGCGACAATAGCAGTTGAAAACATTTGTAATGCAACGGGTAGAGATGCGATTAAATTAAGAAAGTGTCAAATGTAAATACAAAAAACGACATCGACTCATTTTTTGCTTCAAAGAATCGGGTGGTGAATGATTGTAGAAAAAGATGGAGAATATATAATTGATTAAAAATATTACGTGTTTTACTTTTTTAATTATGCAACTTGAACATAAAAAAAAAAACGCAAAGACAACCTATTGCTAGCAACAGATTCGTCGGTGGCCGACTGTACAATGCCATGAGTAAAAAAACGACCTATACACGTAGTCCTCGTACCAACACTGATGTATGAAAGTAAATGCTGGGTGGTGACACTGCACGCAAGTAAGGACTCGCATATCAACCATACAGGGACGACCAAAGCGACCGATCAGGAGGACACTGCCCAAGGAGCTAGCGACCACTCTTCCGCAGACCGTCCTCCTCTAATAGACATCTCCATTCAACGGCATCACGAGCGAGCCACACCAGAATGTACAACTGTATAATTCATCACATCAAGAAGTGCTCTCTCATTTCTACACCCTGCTCTGATTGCATCAACAGACACCCTGCATTGCGACATACAGAAGATGTTATGAGCTTCCTCCTGTCTCACAGCAACATAACCTTCAGACACAATCGTATTTAAATAACCTCAACAACATTGCACAGTTCAACAGCCTAACACCGCAGTCAGATTCGAGTTCACATCAAGATCAAAGAAGCCTGTCAATAACCAAAGCGAATTAAGAGAATACGTAAAAACACATTGACCCTCATATTATAAAGCGAAAAGGTTCAACTAATAATACGTGAGTGCCGTAAAAAATCCACAGTTACAACTGCGTTAAAGAACAATACTTTAAAATCACCGCAGAACAATAAAATTGTGACGTAAATCCCAGGATAGATACCACAAGGTGCACTCAATCAATTTCAATGTTATACCGATTAGAACATATTTATGAAATGCTTAGGGCCTGCTACTTGGAACAACAAATACAATATGGTATGGTAGGTCAAAAAAATATATATATTTCGTATTACTAAGAGAGAAGAACACCTACTGACACTCATTTCTGACTCTTCAAGAATAAAATAATTCTATGTTTATTTACCAATTGCAGATGTATGAAGATAATGTCTTACCGAAAAACAGATGGCACACCGGAAAAATTTGGCAGAGAAGATAGAGCGCCACACATCTCTGTCCTGACACACAATACACGCCTCATCCACATTTATACATCTTCTCATACAAGCTCGCCGATTATCGAGACTTCTAACGACTTCTAACAGAAGCGTTCTCTATTTCGGGTGCCATGAACATTTGCGTCATATATATTTCTTACCATTCTCTCCTCATTCATCTGTTCCATATGACCAAACCACCTAAGTGATCCTTTCTTAATCTTACTCACTATACTAACATCAGCTTTACATTTTATCCTCTGTCATAAATATATTTGCCACATATACACCTAAGTGATCTCATTTCCACTGCATTCAGTCTACTTTCGTTCCTCTTCTGCCAGCTCTAGGCCTCACTTTCATACCAGGACTCCATTGTGCACCGCTAGTTTTGTTAGATAAATTCCCGTTAGATATAATTCCATTCAAAGCGCCGTTCACTTTATTCCCTGCAGTCACCCTCCTTTCCGTTTCTATCAAACATACTTCCCAAATACACAAACTCATCTACTTGTTCCAAACATTCATTACCTCCAAGTATTTAGCTTTCCTCCTTCTCGAATACCATCACTTTCCACTTGTTAACATTCATCATGAGGTCGCTCTCCTTGCACGCATCGTACATTCTACTCACTAGCCTCTGTAGTTCTTGTTCATTATTCGCCATTAGTACTGCATCATCGGCGTACAATAAACAGCATACAATCAAATCGCCCATTTTTGCTCCTACACTCACACATACCATTGTTTATATTTTACTAAATATAATAATAGAATTCATCCTAAACTGAGAGTTATAGAGGAAAATAACTATATAAGGGCAGTAAAAAGGATTGCCAAGTATTATTAGTGACAGTTGACTAGAACCTTTTAGACTAATGTTTAGGTTATCAGTTGATAGAAACAGACCATTAATAAGATTGATAATGATGTCACTATCGAAATAATTAATAAATAATATTATGTTCCAGGTCGATTTTGTTTGGCAGACACTTTTCAGTTCGCATTTGGTAGCCATAGAAAAAAAGTCGAATACAATTTATTACGGAGCATCTAAAACCTCAACAACGTGTTGAAATCAATAAAACATTTAATAATCTAAATTATAACGAGCCTGCAACATATGTGGTTTCAATGGGGCGATGCCACCTCACGCACAGCCCGAGCTACATATAAAATTTTGCGAGAAATTTTTCCCGGCCGCATAATGTAAAAAAGTGATGATATCGACTGGCTAATTTGACAGCTCCCGACTATATTCTCTGTATTTAAACTATATTTCATATTTCATTTCACTCTATATAACTTTTCACAGATTTTAAAGTACCAAAAATAGTAGACATATAAAAAAAAAATTCAATAATTCAAATTTTCAAAATTAAAAATCAATTAAATTTTAGAAGCGAATTCCGATCTACAAGATATAGAGATCAAATTGATATCCCAAAACTAAAATATACCGCAACTCAAAATCAATATATTTATCGAGGTGTCAAATATTTTAACAACCCTCCCCATCACAATTAGAAAAATTACGGACTATCATAAATTTGTAACTGAAGTTAAAAAAATATGTACACAGACTAACTGAAACATAAATTAACTCGAATATACTCCTTCTTTATACACGTGTCTTACTCTCATAGAGAAGAAACAAATGTTAATATATATATATCCACTGATTATTGAAATTGTATTATATTTTTAATATTAATAAAAAAAGTGAAAAATAATAATTTCCTAGTTATTCAAAAACAACATCCTCCTGTAACATAATATTCAACCTGTATGATAAACTAATAGATTAAATTATAAAATGATTTTTTTCGGCATTGTGTTATGGTATGTTCAATTATGTAGAGGATTTTTTTAAATTTGTTTTGAACGGTTGCCTTGAAAATTTCCAGAACAGTTTTATTATTTTCTGTATCTAATATCGTGTAAAAAAATATAAAGAACAAATCTATCCCCACCCCTTTCGTATTGTTTGAAATAAATCATCCTATTATATGATTGGCCTTCGTCGTCGCTATTCGATCTGTGCACGATCCGTATTTGGATATGTAAGTGTCACTGTCAGTAAGAAAAAAAAATCCACACATTCGCCAAAGTAGCGAATATGTCGAACGCGTTTTTAATATCTCTAGATTAAGATTACTTAAACGTTTTCTATAAATATAAACACAGTATAAAATGAAATTGTCTTTATTGCGCGAGTGAGTAAAAACATACATTAGCGAAATCGTAAAAAATTTTACGACTGGCAAGTATATTGACCACCTGTCAATGAATTTGAGCTTAATGTAAGGCCACCGGTAGGTGTAGCTGATCGAAGCAAACATAAAAAACAAGACGATTCAGATACATAAATTACGTCGCCGGCCTTAGTGGAGAGTTTTTTTGCGACGGATATATTCGGCCCCGGCCGTAGAGGGATTTTTTTATTTATATATTATAATACGAATATATATGTAGGCATGGATAATATTTGTCAAAAACAGCTGTTAATAATTCTTGATCACTTTACCATATGCTATAATTATATTATATTTATATTATTATGGTTAATAAAACAAAGATAACAAATAAAAATATGAATTTTACACAAAGCTGATATTGCTAATTTCAAAAGAATTATATTATTATTAAAATAAATAGATATGCCCACACGGTATACGTGTCACGTCAATATTCTTACTCTTTTCAAACTGAGCTATACGCTTGTGCTATGAAAATGGGACTAACTCGATGGCCTCCTGGAACGAGGCTCGAACCCCCCAACCACTAGCACCGCAAGCACATATTTGCCATATGACAATATGATGTGAAAGTAAACAGAAGAAATGGCCACATCTCTCAGGGTCACGTGTCAACAAAAAAAAAAAACCCAGCACATTTGAGATGGTTTAAAGTACGACAGAGTCACGAAAAAAATTGAGAAGCAGATTTGCAGTATTTGTGGAATAAACACGTATCTAGACATTGGAACAAACCAGATGTCGTCATCTGACATTGAGCGGAAGCTGAAATATGTTAAAAAAAAAAAAAATGTTAATTTATAAAAATATAAAGATTTTCGAATTACCAAATCGATCAATTCGTATAAAACAAGATTATTAGATAAGATATTAATGAAAACGTTTCAATTACGGTGAAATCTCGATCGATCGTTTCTCGAATAATCATTTTCCCGCATGTATCGTTTATTTCTTACAGAAGAAGACAATAGATCGCATGGATCGTTTCTCTGTACATCATTTTGCCGCATTGATCGTTTAAATTACGCAGCATACATTATACAAAACAAAGTTTAAAAATAACATTCATTTACATGTGAAATATGTTTATTTTTTAGAATATGTTTTAAACATTTTTAAATGTTTATATAGTTTGTTTCAAAAACGATAGATAGAGGTTTCACTGTACAATTAAAATATATCTAGGCATCTATCGGAAAAATAATACTGGGATACGAATCCAGAACTTATCATGTTGGGTGTACGCTTTCTCCCGGTGGTAACTAAAAAAAATTTACATAGATTTTTTCTGTATATTTTTCTAATTTGTTTTCAATATTTCAAGGATATAAATAATACAACAATTATTTAATTAACAAGAAAACTGTAAGTCTTACATTAGGAGAAGAACGCGAACTGTCAAAACACGAGGGTGGTTTGATAAGTGACTAGGTTTAATATTAAAGAAAACAATGTAATATACTATATTTTACGACTTAGTCCCCTCGAGGTTCGACGCACTTGTCCCCAGCGGCGTGCACTGCATACGAGCAGAAAAGCCGTGCATTACTTAAACTTCTGGAAAACAATTAATTATCAAACAATTCAATAATCCGTATGTTGTTAACATACGCTAACGCCAACCGTATATCAGTAGAATCATTAGTTGCGTAGTTCCGGATGCTACAGGAGCGCTGTAGTCCTCTACTGGGTTATTATTTGTTTATTACTACTAGAATTGCTAGCCACTGTTTTATCGTTCTATTCAAGCCATACAATTGCTACCTACTGAATCGAAAAATTACACTTGGCCGAGTCAGAAATTAATCAGCTGATCCATGTTGTACAGAGTCCTTACTTATGCTGTTTACATTTGTAAGGTTTTGAACTTGGCTTAGAGCTGATAGAAGCATCTACTTTCTTATTTAATAATTCGCAAATTTGACTATCTTACTAAACGTATTGTTTTCATTGTTGTTCTTTGCATTCGAGGATAATGCATTTTTATTATTATGGATTCATTTCATTTCTCATGTACAATGTAGCATATAGTATATTGTATAGTATTGTATTATAATATCATGGTAACGGCATAACCTGAGTCAATACCTCCTGCACGCCACTGCTCGTCTCAACGTTTAGCGATTCCTTCGCGGAAATGAAGCTTTCAAAATACTCGTTTATTTCTTGACCCCTTCATTTGACACAAATTTTCGTCCTGCCGGGAAATTTTTGAGTTTCGGGTACAGATGGTAGGTAGTCTGAGAGACCTAGATCTGGTGAATAGACAGGATGCGGAAGCAGTTCGAATTTAGGGGTCGCAAACCGGGATCCCGACTCTCGAAAACACCGGGATACCGAACTAAAACGGATGCTTCATTATTTTTCGAAATTTTCGGTATTTCATTTTCAAAAAATATAAATTCGCTTTTCTTAGTTTCCATGTCGTATTTAAAGCAAAACATATTTAAATTTCAGTGATGGGGCCGGTGATGGGTTCAAAAAGGACAATGGTCATCCAAACTCCTCCGGGACCATCAACGACAGCAGCGACGCCAGAACATGTGGCTCAAGTTCGACACGTGAAATTATGCGCAATCTGCGTAAATCGATAAGGAAGATTGCAGCCTGTACTGGAATAAAAAAATCAACAGTGCACGTTATTAAGAAACTATGGTTCCACCCATACAAACTGCAAATCGTGCAGTTTCTCAATGAAAATGACTAATCTTTACGTGAAACCTTAACGAGAACGATGCTGTAACGTTTTGTAACAGCACGAACGCTTGGAAACATACTGTTTACTGACGAAGCACATTTTCATATCGATGGCTATGTTAATAAACAGAACGTGAGATTCTGGTGCTCCGACAACCCGAGGGAACGCCATCAAAAACGTTTGCATTGTCCAAAAACGACAGTGTGGTGTGCAATATCTGCATGAAGGACAATTGGCCCTTATTTTTTTAACCAGCGAGAGGCAGTCACTGCTAACATGTATTACCGAATGTTCGGCGAGTTTTTAGTACGGCAACTGCAGCTGTTTCCCAGGTTCAATAAACAGAACACAATTTCAGCAAGACGGGGCCACTCCACACGCAGCTAGAGTTTCAATGGAGAAGCTGAGGGGAATTTCTCCCAATGAATTGATCAACAAGTATGGAGACATACCCTGTGCACCTCGGTCACCGGAGCTTACACCGTGCGATTTGTTTTGTGGGGATACTTAACACGAGAGTTTATGGCAACAATCCTCAAACGATTCAGACCCTACAAGGAAATATCCGCCGTGAAGTTGCTGCCATTGTTGCGTGTACGCAAATTTAAGAGTCCGATTGCGAGAGTGTCTTGAGAGAAATGGACGGCATTTAGACGATATTGTTTATAAAACGTTAAATTAGCATCGTTATTCCGCTGGACAACCTTTATTTAATATTGAAGATTACCACACTCTTACATCGTCAAAATACTAACGTTCGAAATAATTAATAAATAATAAAATATTGTCTTTGACGTTATAAAATAATATTTATTAATGTGCATACGTCAACGATTGGCAAAAAATAAATAAGCGACCTGATAATTTACACAAACACATGGTACATACAAACTATGCTATCTTATATATAAAAACAATATTTCTATGTATCGCACGTAGGAAAATAAATATAATAATTTGTTTGTGTCAATTGCCATCGAAATGTGAAAATGTAACAATTTTACTCTGAAGGTACACACATTTCAAACAGTAAACGGAAAAGTCAAAAATATGAAAATTGAAATATTTCTGATACAAATACCTATCTACATAGCTTAAAGCTGATTTTTATTCCGTTTATGTTCAACACGATCGTTAAAACATTAAACTGTTTTTTTTAATGTGTCAAAACTTTGGTTATTAAAAAGTGTTTGTGGCATTTAATTAATATAGAAGAACTAGTTAAGAAAAATCGCCGATTAATTAACGAGATATAACGAGTTTTGGAGTCAGTGGAACCCCGATTTTTATGCATTTCACGTTTCCCCTCCATTTGCGTGTTATTTATGTCATTTTAGTACATTAAAAACCCGTATTTTACGTTTGTTTTTCCCGCGATTTACGTCTAAAATGTATTGAAATTCGCCAAGAGTGTGTTGGCCGTTTGCATGTCGTTTATTTTACTAGTATAAGTGATGTACGACCAGAAACATTTAATTTATTTTATTGAAAGAACTATTTAAAAATAACAAAAAAAGCATGCAGCAAAAACATACAAAATACTTTGTTTAAACCACTATTTATTGATTATTCTGCATGTTTTGGAAAAAAAACCATTAATTTGATATTAACAAGGGTTTAGAAATTATACATGCAAATATACTAGGGGTTTACAGTTAGATCAATTTAAAATTTTATAAATAAGAAAAAGTGTTAATAGCAAGCTTAATATAATAAATAAAATAACCAAATCCTCTTTGCAAATAGTCACCATTTAAATTTGTTTTCATATTAGTTCTTACTTATTCACCATTTTATAGTTTCGTTTTTATTTATGCTTGTATTTTTTAATTTCAGTATACACTGTTTCCTGAAGAAGATACTATAGGTATCGAAACATGTTGAATAATTAATGAATAGTGGTTTAAACAAAGTATTTTGTATAATTATTAAAATATTGTTTGATTACTTAATTAATAAAAAAAATTTTTTTTGGTCCCTTCAGAAACTTTAAATCGGGGTTCCGCTGTATATGTATAATATACCTATCTCCTGTGCGTCACGTGTAGAGAAATATTTATTATTTTATGCAAGTAATAATTATTTATTATATCCTTTCACAGAAACCGTTCGATGTACGTCTTCGCGCCTATCCTAAGACGGGTTTTTAATACTAGCACACATAACTATGAAGTTAAAACGATCTATCTTTAAGAGGCTGTCCATTTATTAACGTCACAGAAAACAAAAGACGATGGAATACAATATGACACTAGAGCGAATAAATGTGACAATGTGACAAATTATGCTCATCAATGTTTAAATTAATTTGTACAAGCTTACCTACCTAGCCGGGCCTATTTATTTTGTTTAACGAATATTGAAACAAGCGTACAATATATTTTTTTCAAATATTACAGTTTTTTGAGTACGTAGGTGTTTACCATACGAATGATAATATATGTAATACTATAAATCAGTATCCGTATGTATGTTTTTAAATTAAAGATAAAAAAATATATAGGGCATGGTTTACCCCCGGGACAGCAATGGTTGGGTGAGAAAAGATTCGAACGCTCCACTCCCCGTGACGTCGATAAATTAAAAAAATATCTTTAATGATTTTTCGATAACATCAATGAAATTAATATCTTCTTTTAAATAGGCAATCCACTCTTAAAGAGTGATTTGTGTCGTTAATCAAGTTAAAACTTTATTTTATAGAAAAAAGTATAAATCAATACCATTGTCGTTCAAAAGATGTGCTATTTTTATTATTATTAAATGTGGCGAGTTGAGGGAAAGAAGATTGACACAAGTTAACCGGGAGTTGAAAATTACCATTGACGAGATTACTGCGATCCGCAATGGACAGGCAAAATAGATAATAGTCGAGGGTTTCCTCCTCGGCACCACACTCACACATTGGGAAATCTATTAAGTTCAATCTGAATAAATGTGAGTCTACCTGGCAATGCTCAATTCTCATTCCAGAGATATTTGATATTGTTCTTTTGGATAACCAGCCAGTGCGAGGAATAGATGTTTTAATTATATTAACCCTTATGATTATTTGGATTCCAAATACAATTCGTACGTTTTTTTTTACCATATTAAGTCTGTTATACATCGGGATATGGAATTGATGGGGGAAAACTACGGAAAGAGTGGCCCCTCCTTGGCCAGTTTATCAGCACATTCATTAATATTATCGTACATTAAGTTTTGATGGAAAAAACATTCAATTTATTTTTAAGCACTACCCGAGATCAATTAATATATTATATTTTTAATTAATATCTTTGTTTTATTAACTATTTAATTGAATTTAAATACATCTACCTGTTATAAGCGTGTAAAACTAATCAAAAAATTCCTATTCTAAAATTTTTTCCTAAAAATTATTCGAGTAAATTTGTATTAAGTAATGATTTGAGTTAGGTACTAAATTTTTTTTTTTTTTTAAAATAAATTCTGGCAAAAAACAATAATATATGTTGAAGAAGAAAATGGTATTTTTCGAAACCGGTAGATGTATTTAAACTCAATTAAGTGGTTAATAAAACAAAGATATTAATTAAAAATATGAATTTTAACCACAAATTTAATATTGCTATTTTTAAAAATATAATATATTATAAATATTATTTCGACACACGAATGTATAATATTTGAGGAAAACATAAACGACTAACTACGCGCGAATATGAATGTATAATTTAATATAGCATTCCATCATTAATGCTAATACGTGAAATTGATTTATGTGCATAATACTACATATCGAATCTAGCAGTGTCATGAGAATCCATAATGGATCTAATATATTACAAGTGCGTCACGGCATAATACAAATGTACGCAACGGAGAAAGGTAATTATAATTACATTATAAAGTATAACGAAATCAAAAATATCCTCAAACTTTCTTCGGAGAGAACCGCTTCCCTACGTTCAAGAACGTAAACACAGCCTTGACTTCAAATGTCAAAACAACTTTTGACATTTTAACATTACGCGACGTAAAGTACAAATCGCTCAAACGCATTCGACCCAACACGTTTTAATTCAAAACAAAAATATTTTGCAACACGTTCGCGTAATGATATTTCAACGATTAATTCAATCTTCGAGAGAGTTCGACAAAAATCATTGTAAACACCGTTCGTCAATTTTTCGAAATGCGAAACACAACATAGACAAACGACACAATATTGTACGTAACATAACACAACCGATATTAAATAAGTACTCGCACAGAACTGCAAACATTTAAACATTCCATTTTCAAGTCACTGAATACCTGTTGAAAGCGAACAGAGCAAAAGTTCCTCCGAATCGAATAAGGAGAAAAGAACCAATAAGGATCGGCGGTCGCTCGCAATACAATTGTTTTAAAATTTCACCGAATGGAACGCCGGCGTGGCAACTCCGCGGCGCTCGCGGACTGAATGAGAATCGAGAATGAGAAAGCGTCCACGGAATATTGACACTTTGTCCCTCTCGCGCCCGCGGAGACAGAGGGAGCGGGAACGATGGAGGGGGGTTGGAGGGCACGAAGAAATAGCGGTTTTTAAGTGTGGTTTTTAATTCCACCAGGTGAAATAATACGATTCTTTTGTGGGCGGGAGTTTATTAACTGGATGACACGTTGTAGACGCGAATAAGAAATCCGTCGAATTATGATTGATCCACATTGGATAAACACCACACTTAAGTATTATTTATGTTTCATTGTACAACTATATAATATTTAATAAATCGAAAGCTTTCGATTTGTTAAATTTTATTCTAAAAACTCAAGACACACTGTTTACCAGACACGCCATGTAAGCAAATAAATATTGATATAAGCAATGAAATTGTGTTTAATATTCCGCAAACGTATATACACATAGTCAGTAAGAATTTAAGAAAATTATTTTTTTAAATTTTACATTCAAAATGGGTGTATCGCACAGGAATTTCTCGCCGAGCAGGCGCCGTATTAAGATTGCAAAGTGATTAAAAAATTTCAGCATATCGGCAACAGAGTGATTAAAAGACGACAGAAACAGAATGTCAACTACACAATGTTTATAAAACGACAGGAACAGAATAATTATAGCAAAATTATTTTAAAAAAACAAGAGAAATTGCAGACGTGTATTGAGGCAAATTACAAGACAAAATATTTAAAGAAAATGCAGAACTTGAAAAAAATCGTAATCTGAAGACGGTGGTCCTGACAAAGATCAATCTGTAGCCGCATTCAACACCTTGAAAACCGCGTGCATAAAGTGTACTCGATCGAAACGAGTGCTGCCGGTGCGGTATTTGAATTTTAGCGTGTTACGAAATCCTAAAGCTACCACAAAACCTGTATAATAAAGTGACTTACAATGAATACTAGTTTTGATTTTGAAAGAACAGACACAACATTCCCCTCAACATATCATCAGAAGCCGGGCAGAAATGGCGGCCGTTTACAGGAGTTCTCGGAGGTGTTTTGAGACAGTACACTCCATCTATTCCTGGATGACTGCCAAACGTTATGGTCTGCTATTCTATTATCTGTTTAGAACACCCAACACTAATCTGTCGTGACGAAGGTAATAGCGGCATCAAAACTAGTGGGAAGCTAGTGGAGAAAAATTGTGTTTTTAGATAATCTTACATCAAATTCAATTATAAAAAATATCCCAAATTCTATACAACCAGCTTTTTACACTAATAACAAATTAAAGAAAATTATATTAAATAACAAGGATAAGGAAGATATTTAAAAAAAATCGCAATTATTTTTATATAGGGAAAACTTTCAGAAATTTTGATATTAGAATTAAGGAGCGTATGAGATGCCTAAATAATAATAACTATTCAGAATTTGCCATCACCTTTTGGAAACAAACCGTTCCTTCGATATTAATAAGGGTTTAAAAATTATACATGCAAATACTAGGGGTTTACAGTTAGATAAATTTGAAATTTTATAAATAAGAAAAAGTGTTAATAGCAAGCTTAATATTATAAATAAAATAACCCAATCCTCTTTGCAAATAGTCACCTTTTAAATTTGTTTTCATATTAGTTCTTGCTTTTTCACCATTTTATAGTTTTGTTTTTATCTATACTTGTATTTTTTAATTTCAGTATACATTGTTTTCTGAAGTACAGTAAGTTCCATAGGTATCGAAACAAGTAGAATAATTAACAAAGTATTTTGTATAATTATTAATAGATAAAATAATACATTATGACTTCGAATTTTCGAACCTCATCTCATTCTCGCCGTTCATTCGCATCATAACCTGTCATTTAGGGACGGCGGTGCACAACACGTCGTAACGACGTCACCAGAGTGGACGACACAGCGGCACGCGCACCACACCAGGAAAGGAGAAAGAGGTCCTCCGCGCGAAGCCTTTACTTCAGCCCCTTTATCAAACTCCAACCTGGTGAAATATTTCTTTCTAACTTTCCACCTCGTATATATTGTAATCTCGCATTTTATTTTATTTTATTTCCATAAACGCCCTTTTGGGCTTTTACATAAGAATATTTTTTTTAATATAGCAGTAAATTTTTAGTTAACATTTCAATATAAAATAAAAAAATAAAAACTAAGTATAATTTACGTACAAATATTTCCTCAGTTCAAGTAATGCTCCTGCAACGAAAAATGTCGACGAAATTCAACTTGTTACCGAAGTCGACGCATCCGCGATATTGGCGAGTTAATAGCATAAATATTTATATGTGTGTTTTATAAATCAATTGTTCTCGTGTAAGTACTTTATTTGTTCGATAACCTAACCTCCATATGACTATTCTTTTCAATCACTGATCACACATTCTACTAATATCTTCGACTCAATACTTATAACTTCTTTAGTTAGTACCAAATTCAGCATTGACCTTTCCATCGGCAGCTATGCCACTCTTAGTTTGGGCGGTAAATCGATTATCAAAGTTTTTAACCGGTACGTCATTACCGACGGGACGTATCGGTTGAAGAATCGTGTGAATAAACATTGGGGTAGATTTAATCTCAGGACATCTTTAAGTCTTAAGCCGTTGGAATGGAAATAATTTAAACAAAGCTAAACGAAAATCTTAAAAATTATATAATTATATGAATTTTTGTCAAATACCTACCTGCGCTACAGAATCGCCAATATGAATTTCTATTTAAGTCCTTGGATCGCGTTTCTGTAAACGAGCAAAATTTTGTATTTTGCGCGACGTTGTAGGCACGCTGACAGTAATTACAATATTTCGCAGATCAAATTTGTCACGATGGTGAATTAGCGACAGTTGATATTTATGTCGCGGTGATTTTTTAACCGGTTGCCGTCAAGTCACCGCGACATGCAGTTACTCGACATTGTAATAACGTGTTTCACAGAATACCATAGGATACTTGTTTTATTTCTATGGAGTTCTACAAACTAGTAAGGGAAAGATTAATAAAACATCTTGTTGCAAAAGTACACTGTCAATTTGTTTCGTGAAATATACAGCACCTGTGCATCCGTCCAGGTAATCATTACTTCCATACTTGAATACAACGATGCTGTACCTACACGCCTGAGTACCAATGAAGGACTGCAGCTGTTTGCGACCTTATTTGCCGCACTTTAAGTATCCAATAAGAGGGCAAGGTCGACCGACGACGCGATGCGCCGATGCAATTTTATCGGATCATAACTTTACCATAAAATAGTTACCATCGTCGGATGTTGCTCCTTTCGTGGATAGCACAACTCACGAATGCCTCAATCCTGCAACAAACTCAAGCGCAAACAAGCAAAACTCAAGCAAGCAACAGTATGCAAAATATTGTATCTATTTTTTCGGCCACATTACGTGTCAATGTGATAAACTAGAAACGGAAATTACCCTGTGGTTACGTACAAGCATATATGCCGGAAGAATTCAAGACAGAAAGGAAATTGGCACACACCACAATCCGGATCCTGTTGATATCTCCAAAGATGTGGATTGTATATTTTGTTTCAAAGTACAGACGCTAGGTCACGAATTAGTATAATATTGTACCGTACACGTATAACCGCACTGGCTCAAGGTCGTCAATCGACTGGGTCGGCGGCGAGGCCGGGAAGTGAAGGGAAGGGGGGGAAGGCACAATGGATTATTTTCATTAAAAAATTAATATATTTATTATACATACATAAATATATGTCCGAAATACCCTGAATTACAGCTTTAGAATGAAGATGACACATCGGTGGACGGATGCATCACATCATCTGATTGAGACCACGATGTGGCAATTCTAACATTATGGGATAAAGATGAAATTTATGAAAACTACTTACTTACCCGCGGGGGTAGGCAGAGAGGATAGAGCGCCACACTCTTATGTCCTGACACAGAATTCTCGCCTCATCCACATTCATACATCTTCTCATACAAGCTCGACGATTATTGAGGCTCCAACAGAACAATCCGGACGTCCTCTACTTCTTATGCCATCAACACTTGCGTCATATATATCATTCTTACCATTATCTCCTCATTCATCCGTTCCATATGACCAAACCACCCAAGTGAACCTTTCTTAATCTTACTCACTATACTAACATCAGCTTTACATTCTTTCCATATTTCTTTACTCTGTCATAAATGGATCTGCCACATATACGCCTAAGTGATGTCATTTCCACTGCATTCAGTCTATTTCCGTTTCTCTTCTGCCAACTCAGTGTCGGTACTAGGGACTCCATTGTGAACCGCTAGTCTTGCCTCAGTTGACAAGTTCCCATCAGCTATAATTCCATTCAAAACGCCGTTCGTCTTTTTGACATCTTTCTCAGTCTTTCCGTTTCTATCGAACATACTTCCCAAATACACAAACTCATCTACTCGTTCCAAACATTCATTACCTCCAAGTATTTAGCTTTCCTCCTTCTCGAATACCATCACTTTCCACTTGTTAACATTCATAATGCGGTCGCTTTCCTTGCATACATCGTACATTCTACTCACCAGATTCTGTAGTTCTTGTTCATTATTCGCCATTAGTACTGCATCATCGGCGTACAATAAACAGCATACAATCAAATCGCCCATTTTCGCTCCTACATTCATCCTGAAAACTATGCTTGCAAAAAGGCTTTAAATGACTTTTAATCTTCATGGTTTTGATGATTTATTTATTTTATCGCGGTTTTGTTGATTTAATATTATAGTTTTTATATTTCATCCTATTTTTTTTATTATCCTAGTAACAATCAGTAGTGAATGATGACATAAATTAAATATGTATTTTAAATGACAATATTTTCTTATTAAGGAGAACACATTCTTATTGTGAAGTTGTAATTATTCAGAACATACGGTCTGTGATGTTTTAAATATTAATTTAATGTATTAATTATAAATATATACATATAAAATCAATTTTGTCGAAAAATATTGTTTTTATATGTATTAATTTGAAAAAGTGTAACATATATAGGTTCGAAAATTTGTCATGAAAAATACTGGCGTTATAACACAATTGGTAGTGTACTTCCCCGGATTGGAAATAGAGATCCAGGTTCGAATCCCGGTAGCGCAAAAAAAACAATATTTTTCGACAAAATTGATTTTATATGTATATATTTATAATTAATACATTAAATTAGTATATACGACAATATTTTCAGACACAAACCGTGTACTTCTTTACTTTTTGTTTAAAAAAATGGAGATACATGCACGGAACACGTGTAATATCAATATTCAAACTAGACGAAACGTTTGTGCTATAAAAATAGGACTAAATTGTTGGTCCGCTGGAACGAGGCTCGAATCTTCGACCACCAAATCAACACGTCAGAGTATCTTAACTACTAGACCAACAAGCTACTCTTATCAATCAATTATATTATCAAATCTTATGTACAGAGGGCCTTTTAATTATTTAGTATTGGGGGGGGGAACATTTCTATTTAATTAAATACGCCGCTGCTGCGAGTGGTCGGTCTGAAAACGACACGCAATACAGGGTACAGTGAAGTGGCTACCAGCGATCAGAACGAACGATGTGAAGGCGAACAACTTCTATAGACAAAGACAAAGCCCATACAATAAGCATACAATGGAATACCAAGCGGAATAAAGAAAAAGTATTTACTCAAAGTTGATATTGTAAGCAACGTCCATAGTTCAATGGCGTACAACGTGATAACAAAGAAGTTCTTCATCACCGGATTTTGTCACACTCGACGATCTGGTAGCATTTAGTTGACCATTTTAATTAGACTATCGCCGATAGTTGTTTGTCGTAGGCCTTCTTCACCGTCCAGCACTCGGCACCATATATAACAACACGGGTCGTGGTGTCGTCTTGTATACTCAACTGTTCCGAATTCGTAACACACATTTTTGGCGCGTCTTGCAAATCACCCACGTTATTGACACCTTTTCGCCGTCCAAATTCCCCAACCATACATTCTTAATGCTCGTCTTTAGCGTGAAATGTGACGTTGACGTCAACGTGACCGATATTTGTTCGATCGCGACATGGTGATAGCATTCGCGGTGCGGATTTGTCAGCTCCAGTGCACCAGCACTGTAATTTGTGATAATGTGTCGATCACGCACAAGGTAAGGCGAGCAGTCCTTCAGAATCCCGGTTATCCCGAGATCACTGGTCCTTCGACCCTTATCACTTATATCCAGGTTCTCTTATTTCCTTCCTCCCGCTCGTTCATTAGATCATATCGGCGCAGGATTGTTGTTATTTTTGGGTAGTACCAGTGAATTAGCGCCATTTTTTCCATGCGGTTTGTGTATTTCATGAGTGACATCAGTCTTGATTTAGGCTTTAGTGGTTATCAAGGAACCTTAAATTTAACAACTCTCGGTACAGGGATATTTTCTAAGCGTATTTCTTGGGTTCGGTATGTTGTGCCTCGTATTCAGTATTACTCCTGCTAATTCCTTTAGTTTCTAAGAATTGTCTCTATTGATCTGTAGTATCCTGAAGATCTTCGTAGATTCAAAGAATAAGGCTATATCATCGGCCTATAATACGTGGTTTTTAAACATCT
Source organism: Eubasilissa splendida (assembly GCA_031772225.1). Classification (NCBI taxonomy): domain Eukaryota; kingdom Metazoa; phylum Arthropoda; class Insecta; order Trichoptera; family Phryganeidae; genus Eubasilissa; species Eubasilissa splendida. The sequence continues at coordinate 2,872,584 of CM062863.1, read as the reverse complement.
TGGATTAGATATTCCATTATCATAATAAACAAAGATGGGCTCAGAGTCGAGCCTTGGTGAATCCCTACTTTAACTTCAAAATGTTCATAAATGACGGACTTTTAACATTTGTACTATGACATTACACACATTCTGTAGTACATATTTTGATTTATTGTTCGGGAATTTCTTGAACCATTGCCGTACCAAACATGGTGCATACTCGATCAAGTAGTGAAGACATGCGAGACTTTTCGGTTAGAACTTAATACAATTAAAACAAAATATACGCTCGTTCGAACACAGTTGACAATGAATGTCTTTATATTGCTGGAACGAAAGTATTGTATGACTGGGTTGCAATATAAATGAATGATGGGATTCAAGCTTGTGAAATTTTTATTCGCACGTTCTGCAGTCACGATCCGAAATGTTAAGACGACTTGAAGCATTCGAGATGTGGATCAACATGCTGGATGGATAAGAGTTGCACATGAAGATGTTATGGTTCGGATGATTAATGAAAAACAAGTGTTTAAAACAATAAAAAAACCGAAAACTTGAAAAGAAGAATAAATATGAGATAAGAGGTGTCTGCGATTGGTTTTGCACTTTTCAGTTAGAACATTGATTTCTTGAATATATTATTTAGTTGACTTAGACCTTGAAGCCGAATTGTTTTTCCATTATTGTGATAAGTTTTATTATTCATTTGTTGAATATCCTTTCGCGTATTTTAAAAAAAAGTGCGAGTGAGTCCGGTAACTTTCGCAATCGCACCTGTCTCCTCCGTTTCGGTATAAAACAGCTGCGGCGCCGTGAATTTGGCATTTGCCGCTTTTATAGTGTTATTGAAAAATTTTATCAGTCATTCGACACCGACATTTTATGATTTTTCGGGCCTTGTTATTTTTCACATTTCTAACTAGATCTGATGTCCAGCTCTTCACTCGTTGTTCGTAGTATGTACTCTCTTCAGCTTTTGTTTATGTCATCATTTAATGTTAACAATTGTTATTATTGATTATTTATAAATTTTTGATTTCTGATGTCTTTCGAGGCGTCGTGTTTTTGTTTTGCTCACACGTCCGCGTCCAAATCCCCCTACCCTCGACTTCTTTGACCTTGACGCCAACAGACATCAACTTAACTGACATTCGTATTGTCTTCGATCTCGATACCATTCGCATTGTGGACGTACAGCTCCAGTGCGCCGGCACTGTATTTTGTGATCCTGTGATTTGTGTGTACAGTGTCTATTGTTTGCGCATTGACATTGCCGTCTTCAGTCGGGAGCGAGGATCGTCACCGTACTCGTGTGCAAAACATTGTGCGATTTCGCGGCGACCACGGGAATTTGCGGAGGTGTCATGCTCGAGGCTAAGGCGAGCAATCCTTCCAAATCCCTCCACCTGTACCGCGCTCTCCTACTTCCCTTCCCTGCTACCCGGCGGTGATTCCGATTCACGACAATTCCGTTACGCGAAGATTCACTTTCGCCGCTTACTTTCTTGTCAGTTGTTTTTGTCACTCTGTAATTCAATTAGCTTAATACTGTGTTAACTATCGCTGAACCCGAAATAAATTATTATTATATTGTACAATAAATATGACGGTTCTATTTGTTATTAACGTCAGTGGTAAATGTGAATAGTGAGAAGAAATATTATCGTTTATTTGTAAAAATCATTGACGCTCTATGTTTGATTCAAATATTAGCACACGGCGTAATATTATGCACGCGTGTCGTCATCGATATCGTTGACTTGTCGCGTCAAGAATGTCAAAGACAAATAATTAATAATATTCTGAAAAACTTAAAAGTGACTTTTTTTAAAAAAATAATCTTTTTTCGGGTAGGGTGATCTCATTTATGAGACTGAGGAAAATAAACCCACCGACCTTTCGCAGATTCACCGAGAAAACTATACACGGAAGATTCTGAACCAGCCGTGAAAACTTAAGAACTGGATCATGTTGTTTCATACATTGTTATTATTTAGGGTGAATGTACAACAAGGGTGGGTACACCCGCCCCCGACTCCCTAAACGCCTATTTTAAATTATAACTAAATATAAACACCGAGGTTGCCCGTTCGCTAATCTATATACATAAAAAAGTGTAAATACTAATTAAATGTATTAATTAGAAAGATATACATATAAAATCAAATTTATCGAAAAATATTGTTGTTGCACTACCGGGATTCGAACCTGGATCTCTTCCCAATGGAAGGTGCATTATCCAACTTTGCTATAGCGACACTACTTTTGACGATAAATTTTCGAACCCATATGTTACACTTTTCAAATGAATACATCTATCGTTCCATTATTTAAAAACTATCTACTAAGAATTAATTAGTATTTAAAACATCACAGATCGTCTGTTCTGAATAATTACAACTTCACAATAAGAATGTGTTCCCCTTAATAATAAAGTGCATCTGTTGGTATGTTTGTTTTTTTTTTCTACAAATCTACAGTTTTATTCCGAGCTTTAAGAAATTTTGCACACTTGACCTTAAAAACAAAAGGAAGGTCACTGTCCCCATCCCCCTTTCGTGTGTATTAATTTGAAAAAGTTCGAAAATTCGTCGTCAAAAATAATGTCGCTGTAGCATAGTTCCCCGGTTTAGAAAGAGATCCAGGTTCGAATACCGGTAGCGCGACAACAATATCTTTCTATAAAATTGATTTTATACGTATATCTTTCTAATTAATACATTTAATTAGTATTTAAAATACCACATACCTATGTTGTGAATAATTACAACTTCACAATAAGAATGTGTTGTCCTAATAAAACACAGCATCTCTGAATTATCACAGCATTTGTTGAAAAACTATCATATCAATTATCTATATTACAAGTAAAACAATGTTGGTCTCAAATTAAACAATTTAAAAATCATTAGAAATAAGTAGCGTACAAAAATGGCCAAAATATCATAAATAAAGTCAATTTAACCATCAGTCCCACCCTGAAAATGTTTCCAGTAATTTTTAAATCATTAAGGATCATTTTCCCACATCTTTCATCACCATACTAAAGTTATGTTTTATAGTCAGATAATTGAATCACTTCAATATTTGCAAAAAATTTATATTAATAATTATACAAAATACTTTGTTTGAACCACTATTTATTAATTATTCTACATGTTTCGATACCTATGGTATCATCTTCAGGAAACAATGTATACTGAAATTAAAAATACAAGCATAGATAAAAACAAAACTATAAAATGGTGAATAAGTAAGATCTAATATGAAAACAAATTTATTTGCAAAGAGAATTTGGTTATTTATAATATTAAGCTTGCTATTAACACTTTTTCTTATTTATAAAATTTCAAATTTATCTACCTGTAAACCCCTAGTATTTGTATGTATAATTTCTAAACCCTTATTAATATCATAGTAATGATTTGTTTCCAACAGGTGATGGCAAATTCTGAATAGTTACTGTTATTTGGGCATCTCAAATGCTCCTTAATTCTAATATCAAAATTTCTGTAAGTTTTACCTATATAAAAATAATTGCAATCATTGCAAATTAATCTGTAGACCCCCCGATTTATTTGAGTTTATTTAATATTCAACATTTGATCGTTTCAAATAAATAATTTGTGATATAATTGCAACCGTTTAAAAATAGAAATAATAATAAGGGATATATTCTTTAATAATTATTAAGACGAAATTAATTTAATTTAATACACTCGGCGTTGTACAGAACCTGCATACAAGCCCTAATATTTCAACCCCGTATAATAAGACCTACGATTTTACCCTGAAATACGCATGCATATATATATATATATATATATATATAGACAGATATAAAAACATTCTAGAATATATCTAAAAAGTAAATGATATGTACAAAAAGATTAATATTATACTTTAGCGACATCTTTGTAATAAATACATCACTTATTATTATTTTGTTTCTAATTCATGACCGACCTCTGTGGACAGTAAATAAAATCATAAAGCTACTATATTATATCACACCTCATCGATAATTTTATAATATATTCAACTAACACATATTCCTACCAAAACATTATTACACTTCGTGCAACGCCCGTAAGCAATAATAAAAATAAAATATTGTGACGTTACAAATGTTGTCACGTTTTTTTTTGGGATGGCAACGTTTGTATACTGGTATCACCGGATGCGCACTAACTTCAGACCGCACTGTCTATTGAGGGGCTTTTCATTTGGAAGTGGGTCATTTAGCTGTCGAAACTGTGTGCGCGAGCACTTGCTGCTGTCAGTCATGGGCTGGCAGCTGATTATTGCAGTATTGTTGGAGCAATCAATCAAGGGTAATAAATGTTTGAACGCCAGTGCACTTAATGTTTAATTACAGAAATGAGATATTTCCTTCATTGTACGGGGGAAGAATCCCTACATCTTCAGGTCGCGGAGTAGATTTTCACATCTCTCCGTGGAGATAGAATCTCCTATTACTTGAAACGTAGAACGAGATGATCGCGGTTTGGCAATGGAGGTGTTCTAAATATCGGGATAACTTCCAAATAATGTAGAAGCAACATCGCCGGTTGGCGATATGAATGGCACGTGAAAGGAAGAATGGCACCTCGGACGAAGAGATTACACCTTCAATGTTAAGTCTTGTGGTATTGTTGTCATCGAGCTTTCTACTGGAGACCCACCGTACTATTATAATTACTGTTAACAATTTAAGCTGTGCCGATAATTATTTATTTTAGATTAATTATGTTGTAGATTTAACATTTAAAATGTAATTTAATTTAATTAAATGTAGTGTAAAACTAATCAAAAAATTATAAACAACCAACTAAATTTAACTACGAGTCCCATTCTAAAATATTTTCCTAAAAATTATAAAAAATAGATTCTGGCAAAGAAACAATAATATATGTTTTAGTTAATTATGACATCCCGAAGAAGAAAATGGTATTTTTCGAAACTGGTAGATGTATTTAAACTCAATTTAGTGATTAATAAAACAAAGATAATAAATAAAAATATGAATTTTTAACCACAAAGTTAATATTGCTAATTTTATTTAGATCTTGGAAATCACTATCCTTGCAAATGCTCATCATAGGGTAAAAGATAATTTAAAATCCTGTCGTGATTATTGTGGTGAATTCTTCCATAGTTATATAAACATATTTGTAATGACGCCTTATTTGCAATAGATAATTTTATAAAATAAAATGTCTTTAATATAAATTCTTTATATCTTTAATATAAATTTCCCCATCGAAGAACTGTACCGGAATACTGAAGACAGAAGCAGGTATGTGAACCTGGGACGAAGAACCCACGTCATCTCTTGCTCTCCCTTAGCTAGTCGGTGGTGGATAGAACTCCCCAGTACGACCCGCCACAATATATTTATATATTCGTGCAAAAAAACAAACATTTACTGCGCGTCCACATTATTACCAAAAATAATGGTGGATAAATTAGAAGAAAAAAACCCTACCTTAATTTTCTCCTCTTTTCCGCCAGGGCGAGTGACTGCGCATGTGTGAGGTTGCTGGAGCTGGGCGCGCGCGCGATCTCCGCCTCCGTGACCGGGAAGGAGTCCTGCTCCTCGCCATTGTCTTCGGCACCGAGGGTGAAGTTGGGCTTTTGGCGGTTGGCCTGGATATAAAGGAGACAAGACCAAGTTGACATAAGTGTGGATTTTTGAAGTCGGTCTGGTCTGGAAGTTATGCTGCTAATATCGATGGGTATTATCATTAGAAGTTGTATTCATCATCAACTCTTTCAGAAGCATGTGTTTGTGTCAGAATACCTGAGTGAGTGTGTAATATTACTAACATTATTCTTGGAAAGTTATTAACTAATGAGCTAAAATATGTTATAATATAAAATAACCCCACATTAAAATTGAATTGGAACGCATACAGTCAAGTCCGCTTCAAAGACACACTTGCGGCGTTTTCCAACACGTCTGTTAACGCGAAGACGTGTAATCAAAACACCGTGCGGTGCGAGACTTGCGATCATTTCGTGCAAGTCTGGGACAGATTGTGCGAAAAAACACATGCGCAGCTTTATTTGTCCATTTTAAATTATTCCACTAGTTGTACGGTTAGATTTACATGCAAAAATTATAGTTATGCACAGCTTTTTTTGATTGTATAGAGTAAAAACTTACATAACAAAAATGAATCACGAGCTTGACAATTTAATTGAGCGAGAAACAATTGTAAGATTCTGTAGGTCCCAAATACCGCGACGGACTGGCCATGTTGAAAGAATACCAGATGGCAGAACACCCAAAGATCGTGACCCCGGTGGAAGCGACCTAGAGTCAGGCCAAGGAAGACGCGGGCTGACTGTGTGAAAGGGGACTGAAGCAGGGTCCGGGAACTGCACGAGAATGGCCAGGGATAGGAGTCGGTAGAGAGCACTTGTAGAAGAACTTGCGGAAGATGAATGATAGATATTTATGATATATGATTAATAAAGAAATTTCTGGCCAGAAAACAGCGAGGGGTTTATCTGGCTTACTAGTCGCACATCATTGTCCCGTCGTCCATGTAGCCAGCAACCTGACGATGAATGGAAGGGCCGATAAGCAGGATCTTTACTTCCTAGTTACACGCAAACAAGACGAATACAAACTGTTCCGTACAGGAAACGTGAATGTAGACAAGGGTAGTTCGCCGATCACAGCTGATGATGGTTATGAAGTCGAAAGAAATGAAACACAAAAGATGTTCAATATCGGGTACACTACGGCGACACAACACAATCTAGAATGGCTTCCCGCCAGCAAAATACGCTGTTTTTATTCAGATACAATAATAATAATACATTTAATAGGTTCACTTTTGACATGTATTATATACTTACGTTGATAAATAATGTCTAACGCTCTGACGTATTACTCTTCCACATTAATATTCATTCAGTGTACATCTTCACCTAGTTAATCACTAAGAGTGTCGCGTCATATTTCAAATATCAGACAAATGCACCGAGAGTATGCATATAAAATTTGGCAAAGCAAATACAACATATCAGTAAGAAAGTGAGACATATATTTGGGTACCCTGTCTGCTACACTAGTAATTTGCTGTATTATAGCAGACAGTGTTCCTCCGGTATAGCAGTAAACAAAGTGCAATGAGCAATGTACAAAATATATATATAAACAGTTAAACAATAGAGGTAATTCAATATACTGTTGTAGCAGTTTTATTCTCAGGTTTGGACCATTAAAAGTTCTCTGGCATAATTTCTCCCCGTTTCGTGGAGGCCAGAAGTGGACTTTTCGCGAAAAATATGCAATACATATAGTCATATTTGCAAGTACCTACTCGGCGACAGGCCGCCGCTGTGATGTTTTACTACGACGTCTTTGTTTTCCTGAAATCTATCCCACGGGTTTTTCGGCACCACGCCGATGATTGCACCTTTAAATTTCTGACACGTGCCTCATCGTATCAATTAATTGGTGCCTCCTCGGCGAGTAATCCTGTGCGATACACAAACCCTAGTTTAAGAGTTGTATTATAGATTGACTTGGGTAGCTCACGTTGAAATTAATTTTAAAATTTGAAGTACGATTAGCTGTAGAATGATGGTCCCTTACATGTTCAGCTTCCTCGGCGACGTCTATCTTCTCGAAGGGTTCGCTCTCGCTGGAGGAGCAGCGCGCCTGGCCTTCCGGCTCCATGGCGTCGGGACCCGGGCGGCCCTCGGTGTCGGCGTCCGCCAGCTCCGGTTGTTCTGCAACAACAATCGTCTCTACTGTAAGCAATATCAATACATATTTATTTCTGACACGCAATACATACCTGGCTAAAATACGAGTCGAAAATGTTCAAGGAATGAGTGCAAATTATGCACTGTTACGGAAAATATTATTGTTTTAATTTTTTTTAAAGTCTACGTACTTCGAAATAAATATTTCCGAAATAGTACAGCCTGTAGATTATTTTATCAATTATCTAATAAAAAAATAAAAAGCTACGTTATGCTATGCTTTATATATTATGTTGGCGCAACGGACCAATAAGGTCCAAGACAGACTGCTCTACATGCATCCCGGTACCGAAGTGATCGAGGACGTTCCGCGTTAATAAATTATAGACCGTCTTCGATTAAGCTTTGTCGTCCATCATAATGTATTTGCAGATAAGAATTTAATTTTATTTGAATTATTTAATTACATTATTACAACACAATTGTATTTATGTGCTGAGACAAATGTTTCACACCCTTTTGTATGTTAATGATACCTTATAAAAATCTAATTCAATTGAAATTATTTAAATTAATACAATAAAAAAATTTCATAATCATATCGTATAATAACTCTAGAAGAAATGTCAAATAAAATTAATGGCGAATTGAGTAACAATCATGTGGGAGGCCTTCATCCAGTGACGGCTGATGATTTTATATTTAAATCAGATACAATGCACTATCAATACTGATGTGTTAAAATTAATGTTATACGAAAATTATTTTACATATAGGGGATTGTGTCATTTCTGACTACCGAAAAACACACGAGCAATAAGTAATAAACTACCCTCTAAGCTGCACTATGTAATAAAAATTATTTCGTGTGTAAATTGGCTGTCGAAACGAACAAAAATGACTTATCTATGGTATACCATAGACAGTATATATAAGAAAAGATGACAGATGTCATGTATGTTTTTTTCTTACTCGCAATAAAGAAAATGTACACTTCATTTCAAATCTAATATATTTTATAAAAGAGAAAACATTTAAGTAATCTTAACCTTAAACGCGTTCGTTTTTGCCCTGCTCGCTCGCGTCTCGCAGACCTCGCAGTTTAGGCAGGCTCTTTACAGCCACGGCCACCACATCCAGAAAGTCATAGATATAGATGGGAAAGCGTAATATTATCATGGACACTCGACAGCGATATGCGCGCGGTGTCGGTGAAACGTATATTTCCATTAAAAATATTTTTATTTTTCTTCACCCTCTATATTTAGCCAAGACAGGAACCACTTTATTTACAAGTGCTGCCGCATACAGTGTGTCTACAGACAGCGTCACAACTGTGCGTCGCGTCATCGCCAGAACGGAACATTACGTATTTAAATCATTTTCAACGTACAAAAATAGATTATACGTAAAACATTTGAACGCGGTAGAATCGTTTGAATAGCGTCCACGGTGGCTTGGACACGTCTTAGAAATGCCCAAGGAACTGCTAGTTCGCAAAAATAAAAAACCCGATGTTAATTTTTTAAAACATTGCATAACGTTTGGCCGTATCGTAAGCAGAGGCTTAATTAGGTAACAGTATGGTTTATATTATATACAGCATTAATAATATGCAGATGACGTCAATAATACAACGAAAGTATAGAGCACAATGGTAATATGCTCACGATTTGTGACCACTTACAAATGCAAATTTGTTCATTTTTCTGGCAGTACAACTCACGAGTACTTTTCTAATAATGTTTATAGCCCACTGTCCGGACTTGACAAACAAATAAAATATATACAAAAATATATATCAGTCGACTGCCTATATATTATTCTTAAAATGTATAAGATCTCCAGCATTTTGGACACTGAACCACTTTATGAAGTTACGCAGCCAATAAAACCACTTTCTATCTACTACCTTCCATTTCCAACATATATTTCAGAAGCATGCAACCGTACTTGATTTAATTACTTTAATTTTTTAATAATATATTTAAAATAACAGTAATTGCTTTACTAGGCAGGTCTGTTTCAAATCAATCACCTGTACAGTTTTTTTCAAGTTTTATCGTTCAAGTAAAATTATAAGTTATACAAAAAAAAAGACTTATCTATAATATAGGAGATAAAAATGTGTAGGTAGCTAGGCTACCACAAATGACAAAATAGTTTAATTTGGCCATTTGATATCTAGTGGCAATTTATTATATGTATATTCGCGGAGCACAAAATAAAAAGATCGTTGCCCAAATTTTGTGTTCATTTTTGGCACTAAAATGTTTCCGAAGGTTTTACTTCTCGGTTTCATTTGATTCGGATTGCGAAGATGAAGTTAAATTTTAAAAAAATAATTTTAGTATTGATCTGGTATAAAGTTGTTTAATGTCCAAAACTTGAAAGGATCTAAAAAGTTATATCTAAATGGCCCTTTGTTTATCACTCTGATGACCTGAGCCTCAATTAGCGAATTCATTAAAGTAAAAGCTGCACCACCCCGTGCACATATCGCGTAACTGATGAGACTCTGACAAAAGTGAATAGTATTCCATTTTTATCAATATAATGTAAAATTTAGAAAATATAAATTAATTTTTATCACTTTGGAGTTTACTCGATCGATATGTGGAGCCCCATCGTAAATTTTCATCATTTATTAATACGAGATAATCAGGCCTATTCTCAAAATTGCAATATTGAAATGAAGGTGATTGTTACACCAACCCTCAAAAATAGTGTTATATTTGAATGAGAGAGAGGGAGAGTGAGGGAGTGAGGGAGATAAACGTACCATAATCTGTCAAAACTATCTGTCTATTTTTGAGGGTTGGTGTAACAATCACCTTCATTTCAATATTGCAATTTTGAGAATAGGCTTGAATAGTTGTTATTAGTTCTCTTGACTTATTCGTGCTTCTCCACTTCATCGGTGATGCGGCCAATCCAGGAGATCTGTCGCATACGTCGATATAGCCAATCGGCGAGCTCGTATGAGACGACGTATGAATGTGAACGAGGCGAGAATTGTGCGTCGGGACAGAAGAGTGTGGCGCTCTGTCCACTGTGCCTACCCCCCGCGGGGGAAGCGGCGTGATGGTAAAAAAAGTAAGATACAACCGCATGTCAGTATTTTAATAGTGACTTATTTTTTTAACTTACATTTAAAATTTAGTTTTCATGTAGTTTCATGCAATTGATGCAAAAAAAGTTTTGCTTCCTTTGAATTATTTGGTATTTTTTAAATATATCACCGTTGCGCTCTAAATAATCGACATCCAATCACGTAGAACAACGATGTGACGTCAACAAACAAATTAACAACAAAGTCAGATACGCGAACTGTGGAGTGGAACATGGAGGAATTCAGCGTGCCAAATATGATACGCGTCCGAGTGCGTGCATTGAAATAAGTCTACCGTCTCGCGAGACAGACAGATGTTACAACTTCGAATGCCATTATTATCCAATCAGCGTCAATCATCAACCAGCCTCCCGTGCAGCGAAGCAGGGCGCACCAAGGTCCGCGCGCCAACCATCAGCTCTTGTCACGATGGATTATGGACCATCGCGTACATCTTATATTATCATTTAGAAGAACACATTCTCATTGTGAAGCTGTAATTATTCAGAACACAGCTCTGTGATATTTTAAAAATTAATTAGAAAGATATACATATAAAATCAATTTTATCGAAAAATATTGTTGTTGCGCGCCACCGGGATTTTAGATTCTGTAAAAATAAGGTAGAATGGCTCTTTCAAATAATGGAACGATTAAATCTATTAATATCAAAAAGGTAACATATAGGTGCGAAAATTGTCGCTAAAAATATTGTCGCCGTAGCATAGTTGGATAATGCACTTTTCCCGGTTAGGAAAGAGATCCATCCCGGTGGCGCAACAATATTTTTCGATATTCGGCTATCGATCCAACATCACCCTGTATCACCAGACGTGCCGTGACTCGGGCCCGTGACGCACGCGATACCTAGCGTTAAAACCAACACCGGCTCTGAATTGCAAGATAGCCGAGGAGGACGTGAGAAGAATTCTCGAATAAGCTGATCAAAAACTCAAAAAATTCGTATTAACCTTTTGATTGCCAACTGTATTTGAAATGGAAGACACCACGGAGCTTTAAGGGTCTTGACTTGTATATCAAAAGCTGAGACCTGTCGTTCACAGATGGCAAAATGATTTAATAATATGACACGCTTGTAGCTCGGCGTGTTAACGCGATCGTGGCATTTAAAAAAGTCAACGTTGATCACAGGGAAAAGTACATAATAGGACACGGACAAAATCTGTACGATTCTTGCGACCAGTGCCGGAAGGCCATATTATTACTACCCCTGCACGGCTTCACGACCTAAAAGGATCCACCCTTATCTCGTACTAGTTTATCTAAGCAAATCAACCGCGAACATAGTTGCAACCATATTATTATTGACTTTGGTTGAATTTGTATTTTGAGTAGCTTGTTGACGCAGTGGTCAAGACGTTGGCCTAGCGGTTAGTCCAGCAAGTTAGTCCTATTCTCATAGCGTTTAGTTTAATAGTAAGAATATTGATGTGACATGTATTCCGTGTACGCATCTCTATTGAAAAAAAAATAATACTAATTGAATGTATTAATTACAATGATATACATATAAAATCAATTTTATCGAAAAATATTGTTGTTGTGCCACCGGGGTTCGAACCTGGATCTCTTTCCAAACCGAGGAAGGTACATTATCCAACTACGCTACAGCGACATTACTTTTAACGACAAACAAAGTAGATGGCTCTTTCAAATAATGGAACGATAAATATATTAATTTGAAAAAGATAACATCATATAGGTTCCAAAAATTATAAAACTGATCTTATATGTATACCTTTCTAATTAATACATTTAATTAGTTTTTAAAATATCAGTGCGATAAGCAGAATATATCTATGTATACGTGTTTCGTGGCACAGACACAAGCATGATTTGGACAAGGTATTGCGGGCCAAAATTTAATATAACATCAACACATACGACACAACGTCGGCCAGAGGTAGTGTTACGCGCCTTGTCACTTCGATCGGCACCACCGGGTTTCCTGATTTACAGCAATGTACATGTCTGTGTATGTGAGTATTGCCGCCCTTTTTCGGAGAGCCAAGAAGATGGTAAACGACAGGCTTTAATTGCATCATAAACCACCAGTGCGCGCTTCAGTATTCTACTATTCGGTTACGCTTGCGGTATTATCGACAAAAAGTGCATAAGATAAAAAACAGTGAATAATACACAAACAAACAAAAAAAATACATTTAGCAACTTACTAGTGATAAAGAAGAACCAAGTCAAAACCTTTGAGGCGATTTGTCCCATAAAATCTGAATAGAAAGAGAAATAAATGAGTCGGTAAGAGAATTTTAATTCAGTCTAGATGATCCCTTTCCCAAAGAAATATTACAAACTATGTATGTACATATAAAATTCACAGCCAATATTTAAGTATTCTGCGCTATACAGATTAACCACCTAAATATACAGAGTTATTCAAAATTATGGACTCAATTTCATTCTTTGAATTATACGTTGCATGTGAATGATCTACATAGCAATTGATAGAGGAGGTCCGAAGTCGCAGTTTTCAGTCACTGATATTATCGTATACCAATCACAATCACACCAGAGAGTCGAGAGTAGCATTTTTTCTCATCACTAGTGCATACAAAAGCACTCCTATATATGCTCTAATATAAATAAGATTAAAGTATTTTCTTTTAATAAGACTTATCTTTTAGATATTTGGTCAGTTTCATTTTAAATCTATTCAATTTCTCCTCCTTTCTTATGTTTTCTGGCATTTCTTTAAAAATCTTCATTGCACTGTACATCATCGATTTCTGAAATTTGTCCTTTTTCCTGAATGGCAGTCTCAGTCTATCCCTTCATGTTATACGATACTCGTGCTCATGTTGATTTGCATCAATTTTTCGTGTAAATTCCGCCGATATTTTATCATTGAAGATTTTGTAAATAAATACCATTGTATTAAAATATATTTTCTGCTTAAAGGCCATCATATTCAGATCTTACAGCGTTGCACTGAACCGAGTACATCTATTTCTTTGGATTAGTATTATTCTCAAAGCTTCATTGTTGCATTTCTTCTTCGTTAGCCAAAAACACAATGCTGCTGCAGTAGTTGATGTGAGGAATAATAACAGAGTTATTTACTAATTTACAAGATTCAGTACTATTATAATACATGCAGCACAAGGCTTCATCCGCAATTAAATGAAGATTCAAAAGACTTCATCTTTCAATAAGACGGAACTGCACCTCATTGGCACCGGGATGTTGGAGATTTTCTGAATGAATCTCCACATCAACGATGGATGTCGCATTAAAAATGAAGACATGGTTCTTCAGTTCTGGCCCCCGAGATCTCCTGATCTCACACCCTGTGACTTTTTCTTGTGACGGTTCGTAAAAGAAGCAGTCCATGTACCACCTCAACTCTTAATATTAAAAATTTCTAAATTTTATAGTATATCTAACTTTCGTCCTTTGGCGCAACTATGTATACGTTGTAAATGACTATTATCATCATGAATGGCCCTCCATTGTTGCGTGCTCAGCCATTTCGGAATTTAGACTGACATAAAATACGTCACAATCTTTGCAACTCGACTTGTAGACTCCGCTTTTTTCTTCTTGGGTCATTTTTAATTTATTATTATATATTACTATATTCTTATATACATATTAAGCCCCACCACCATTAATAAATAATAAAAAAAACATAACAAACACGTACACCCGCAACCCAAAATAAATAATTTACTTTTTCGTATCTGTATTCTGTCAACAGAGATGTAAGATCAACAAGATGCTGGCTAATTGATTTTAGTTCTGATAAAAGGCAAAAATACCCGACGACGACGACGACGGCGGCGGTGAATCTTCGTTTAACTCTTTCACGCGCTCATTCGTACCAACCTGACGCATTCGTCAACCATAGATACATCACAGATAGATTAATAAAGAATAGTACAGTAAAATATGATGCCCTAGTATTTTATTAACAATGGCGACAAATCCTGTAGGTTAGGTTATAAAGTTGTAATCTTAGGTTGTAAAGTGCTGATGATAATGATAATATTTTCAATACATATGAATATACAATGCATTACATGATTAATTAATAGATTGATAATTAACTATTTAGTACTAATATTCATATCCGAATATATATTAATAAGTTTATTTTAACTAGTCTACGTGTACACAATTTCTGAGGAGACATGAAGGACGAAGAACTTCTCGTCCTTGGTCAAGGTCAGTTAGATAATGCATTTGATAACTAGGCAAGGGTCGACGTCACGAATAATTTTTATAATAACAAACATTAATTATAAATATGAATTAAATATATTAATTAGAAAGATATATATATATATAAAATCAATTTTATCGAAAAATATTGTTGTTGCGCCACCGGGATTCGAACCTGGATCAAGAGCCATCTACCTTATTTTTACACAATCTCAAATACCTTTGAGTAAACTGCTAGCAGACGCCAGAATTATCAATTCATTTCATGGCGTCTGCTATCAGTTTACTCAAAAGTATTTGAGAATGTGTAAAAATAAGGTAGATGGCTCTTTCAAATAATGGAACGATTAAATGTATTAATATCAAAAAATATAGGTTCGAAAATTGACGCTAAAAATATTGTCGCTGTAGCGTAGATGGATAATGCACCTTCCCCGGTTAGGAAAGAGATCCAGGTTCGAATCCCTGTGGCGCAACAACAATATTTTTCGATAAAATTGATTTTATATATATATCTTTCTAATTAATATATTTAATTCATATTTAAAATATCATAGACCGTCTGTTTTGAATAATTACAACTTCACAATAAGAATGTGTTCTCCTAATTAATTATAACATTAACACAGCATAAGCTCTTGGTTAGTAGAAAAATAGTTAGAATACCGATATGATACAAATTCCGCAAAACATATATTTATAAATATCTAAAAAAAAATACTCGTTGATAATTCCAATGTAAAAACGAGCTAACCAATGGCAAAACAGTATTTTAACACAAAAATAATAATCTTCAAATCGCATATAAACAGAAATACGAAAAACGCTATTTATTTAATCTTACATTTGGTGCTGGGGCACTTTACAGAAGTGAAATATGGACTATTAACTAGAGAAAGAGAAAGAGTTCGGAAACATTCGAGATGTGGTGCTGGAGAAGACCGGAGAGAATAAGCTGGACCGAAAGAGTCACAAGATTCTGAGGAGAGTGCAAGAAACGTCATTCAAAATAGACAAGAGTCAAAAATAAAAGGGGGCAATGCGGCGGGGGATTAGGGTGACAAGGGTGAAACTAATTTTGAGAAAAACAAATTTCATTTAAATAATTATTCTCTAAACACATGTTACACGTACTACAAATTAAATGTATTAATCAGAAAGATATACATATAAAATTGTTGCTACCGGGATTTCAACCTGGATCTCTTCCAATCCGGGGAACGTGCATTGACCGATTATACTATACCAACACAGTGTGCATTGACGACAAATTTTCGAAAACTTTTCAAATTAATACATCTATCATTAAAACATCAAATATTAATTAAATACATGTAAAACATCAGTAAAATAATAGTAACCTACTTTCAAAGACCTAAGAGTGACTGTCGCTTTCTCGATACAGTAGTTCCAGAGTTGAGCACTTTTTTTTTTTTTACACTGAACCCACTGAAAAAAATTCAAGTTTTACTAGGCCCAAGCTGTGGCGGAGAGAACTCGCCGAGTCTGAGTTAAGGACGCGACTGAGTCGGGCTGTGACCTCCGACAAATCTCGAGATCGCAGGCGATGCGCTCAAGTCGAGGGCCGAAGTCAACGACATTATCGCTTTTCTACATTAACTAACAGAGTACAATCGGAGCGGAATTTTGTCAACGGCGGGTTGTGTGATCTGTAGTAAATTTTGACAATAGTACATAGTTACCAGGGGCGTGCACTCTACACAATCAAAAAAATTGTGCGTAACTATAATTTTTGCAAAATACCATTTTCTTCTTCAGGATGTCATAACTAACTAAAAACATATATTATTGTTTCTTTACCAGAATCTATTTTTAAAAAAACGACAATTATTTAAAAAAAATAATTTAGTACCTAACTCAAATTGTTACATAATACAAATTTACTCGAATACTTTTTAGGAAAATATTTTAGAATAGGGACTCGCAGTTAAATTTAGTTGGTTGTTTATAATATTTTTTGATTAGTTTTACACGCTTTATTTATCTCCAACGATTCCAATTTTATTTAATTTGTGACCAACACCGTTTATATGCAAAATTGACAATCGCAATTTTTTTATCAAAACCATGACCATTTTTTATCAAATGATTAGCAAATTCTGAAAACCCACTATTGTTCAAACATCTCAAATGCTCCCTTACTCTTATATTAAAATTTCTACCCGTTTTACCAATATAAAATGCAGCACAATCCTTGCAACTAAGTTTATAGACACCAGAATTGTTAAATTTATCATCTTTGTCTTTAGAATTGATGAGTATATATAATATATTATTATTTCTATAAAATGCCGGTCTAATGTTTCGTGGTAGGTGTTTTTTCAAAACCGGTAGATGTATTTAAACTCAATTAAGTGGTTAATAAAACAAAGATAACAAATGAAAATATAAATTTTAACCACAAAGTTAATATTGCTAATTTTAAATGTATTTATTTTGTATATTATATATTGAGTATGTAATAATAATAATAATAATTCAGTTCTCATGTTGACGTGTTAACTAAAACCGTATAACCAGTCGCTTTGCTGAATGGACTCGAAGCGGCAGTGCACAACTCCCGTAACGGTTCAAGGTTAGAGTGGTTTCTCTCATTAGACAATAACACAACACAGCATCATCTGCATAAATTAGACAAGATCAAAACTTTATTAAAGGGTCCTGTCGTTCATTGACGGCGCCATGATTTAAAAATATGACTTTAATCCCTGCAAGTATGCAAAGTTCAAAAGTGCGTGTTAATACGCATATAGCTTGGCGTAACATACAAAGTTTGGCGTGTTAACGCGCTCAAGGCATTTAAAAGGTTAATTGATATAAGCAGGTTTGATAAGGATTTTGTTGGACTGGCCAACGCCTATTAAGAAATAAAAATATTATCTAAATGATGCACGTGTTTAAAACCCGTCACAGGACGGGCGCGAAAGACGTGCATAGGACGACCTCTGTGTAAGTGTTGTAATTTAAATAATTACCTACCTACAGTACAGCAGCGTTGCAGTGCTCTAATTGTCAAATTTCTGACAATAGAAATGGACTCGTTTGTTTTTTATTTGCCTTCAGAATATTTATTTTATTTTCCAAACTGTAATTAATGAGTTTTTATCAATATAACAAAGGAAACAAAAAATAAGATAAAAATGTGTTCTTTCAGTTTATATTTTAGGGTGGTCACTGATGGGGTCTCAATATTTTTTCAAAATGTTTAACAAGTTTTTATTGATATTATTATATATTATTAGCACAACAGACACATTATCTCGTCCTCTCACCGAACACATTGTTCGCGAT
This sequence comes from Eubasilissa splendida, assembly GCA_031772225.1. Taxonomy (NCBI): domain Eukaryota; kingdom Metazoa; phylum Arthropoda; class Insecta; order Trichoptera; family Phryganeidae; genus Eubasilissa; species Eubasilissa splendida. The sequence continues at coordinate 2,854,250 of CM062863.1, read as the reverse complement.
CCATCCATATATCCACCTAATTCGAATTTCAGAGGAAATTGACACTTTACTCCAATGTAATGTATCAGTTGTCTTTCAAATTTCTCTACTCTGACCCACAGTAGGACATTGATATGTACTCGTATATATATACATATATGTATATATATATGTCTCAAAATAATTCATCAAAAATTAATTGCAAAACCTTTTTAGAAAATCAACTGCAATAGCTAAATAATTTACATTGTTTGACACGATAACAGCACACATTCACGTGATATAATAAAAAATTCTCATTTTGTTTTCAACAACATTTCTCGCTCTGTGGTGCACTACATAAAAGCAAAAAGGCTTTACATTACTAAAAATTCTAGGAAACTAATATAAACTAAATAATCCATAATATTTTATAATTACGCTAGCGCCGTTGCGTAGTTCTGGATGCAACCACGCGACGCCACCGGAGCGTTGTAGTCCTCTACTGGTATATTCTTAATTTATTGCTACAACAATTGCTAGCCATTGTTATAATCTATCGTTCTATTCAAGCCGTACAATTGCTACCTACTGAATTGAAAATTCCGTTCGGCAGTCAGAAATGGATAGTCTGATCCTTATGCTGTTTCCTAACCGAATGATATTTTAAAGGTTTTGAACTTGGCTTAGAGCTGATTGAAGCATTTATTTTACTACCTTGATTTTCATGATGGTATAGGATAATACATTTTTATTATGATGGATTCATTTTGCCTAAAGACGTCGGTTAAACGAAAGTTCATAAACTTATGTATAATGTAGCATATTATTATGTAGTATTATATAATATCATGGTAAAAGCACGCCACTGCTTCTGCAATATTTTTTCCGCAGATACAACTGTAATAATCATAATCTGACACACGGTGTTCAGAATCTCGATAGCCTACCCGAAACCGAGAGGATTCAAACCCAGCCAGGCATTTGGGGTTGAAAATATCCAATGACCTTTGTCACGATTCGGATGAATATAAAAAATATATATATATTTAACCTTAACCATACCGAGATATAAAATACCCATATGCAGCCATGCCGTCAACGCGTGTTAACCGTAAGAAATTTATAACATTTTTAATGTGAAGAAAGCTTTTATTATATTAAATGGCAATACAAATATTAATCCTTATTGAGCATTTATTACGACAATTTTTCTCATCTCTCTTCTTTAAATTAGTAAAAAAGAGAGATCATATATTTTACATGTCTTTTTGTTGTTATTATTATTATATGTGTCTTACCACAAATGGTATTTTTTCTAGCATATTAATTTTACAACTGATTTTTTTGTAATATTCGCTTTACAGAACTGGTTTTTCACTAGTTAGTTCTAAGCATAAACATATTAATATGAATTTTATGCTGCGTATATTAACCGAAATATTACAGTTTTAATTGGAGCGCTAGACCTATGTTACTGCATGGTTTTGGAAGGGTTAAAACAATAGAAATCATAATGATTTGAATCAATAATGAGACTGCAGAAAGATCGCTGCAAGTCTGAAGAACCTGAGACAATAGTTTGGCCAGTCTACTGTAGAGCTTTTCGGGGCCGCAGTATAGCAGATAGGGCACAAGAAAAAAAAATCTTATCAAGAGAACACATTCTTATTGTGAAGTTGTAATTATTCAGAACAGACGGTCTGTGATATTTTAAATATTAATTAAATGTATTCATTAGAAAGATATACATATAAATCAATTTTATCGAAAAATATTGTTGTTGCGCTACCGGGATTCGAACCTGGATCTCTTTCGAAACCGGTGAAGGTGCATTAACCAACTATGCTACAGCAGACGGTACTTTTAACGACATATGTTATACTTTTCAAATTAATACATCTATCGATCAATTATTTGAAAGCCATCTACTTTATTTTTGTATTAAAAATATCACAGACCTATGTTCTGAATAATTACAACTTCACAATAAGAATGTGTTTTCCTAATAATAACGTTATATCAATGTGTCCAAAATTTAATAAAAATGAATTGTTAATTCTGGCGTCTGCTATCGATTTACTCAAAGGTATTGAGTTACGTAAAAAAAAATTAGATGGCTTTCAAATAATGGAACGATAGATGTATTAATTTGAATTTAAAAGTGTAACATATAGTTTCGAAAATTTGTCGTCAAAAATAATGTCGCTGTAGCATAGTTGGATAATGCATCTTCACCGGTTTGGAAAGAGATTTAAGTTCGAATCCCGGTAGCGCAACAACAATATATTTTTCGATAAAATTAATTTTACATGCATATCTTTCTAATTAATACATTTAATTAGTATTTAAAAAAATCATTCGATTGGTTATCTGTTTACATGAATTGGGTACGGTAATTAGATAATTTATCAATTTAGGTTTTACGGAAACATAAGCTGTGGCCGCGCAGCGGCCTCTATCCAGCGCATGCAAATTCGAAAATGAAATAAAGTCATGAATCTTTTAATAGGCCCCACCTTTCAAATAAGCGTCTAAATATTTGGTGGCAATATTTTATTTATCAATTTCTAGTACGGTTTAGAATCCACCACCGCTCGACCTCTTGACCCCATACAATAAATGCAGATAACACGAGACGGATGAACATGCACTTACGACAATTAATTAATGGTTTGACCTCGAATTGAGAATTCTATTATTAATAATAAATGTTATGGAACTAACTAAGGTCGAATTTACAAAAATATACCGAGTAGTATTATATGTTATTTATTTTTTGTACACAGATTTTCTTTACAATTATATGATAGCAATTTCCCATTTGGGCAAAGACTGGTCTAAGGAAACCGTCTGACATTTTATGATATTTTCTGTAATTTAGAAAATACAGTTGAAAAGAAAACGTAAATTGCGCGATCTTCGAGTCGCGCGTCCCGCGGATTCCGGTCGTAAATCGGAATCGCCGAAGGAGGGGCGGTAAAGGAAGGAAGGAAGGGACTCGGATTAACGGGGATAAGGATCAATGATGAGAGAAAATGCAGTTGAAGAACCAGTGGATATCGGGGAATCGGGAATCTGAAGAACTGACTGCCCGCCTCACGTCGTGTATGACGCCTCCGTTACTCCTACAGTCGCAGCCGAGATCACACAAACAACACGCGGGCGAATGAAGACGGCGATATCACTCACTTCACCCGCAGCTCACACAATAATCACTGTGCATAAATCACAGGATCACAATACAATGCTGACAACACAACAAAAACAAAATCCACACCGCTAATGCAATCGCGGTGTCGCAACCGAACAAGTATCGCGTCGCGTTAACGTCTGCGTACGTCAAGGTCACCAGTCACACTAAAAACAAGCAGTAGGAAAAAAGGATGGGTGGGAATTTGAAAGTGGAATGGTGTCAATAATATAGGTAGCGACCGATTCTCAAGAAGCGCCAAAAATGTGTTCTATGAATATGGAACAACAGTAAAAATAGAAACATAGTACATAATGCATATTATGTTCCAAGCCTATTTTGTTTGGCAGACATTTGTCAATTCGCATTCGGTAGTCGTAGAGAGTAGTTGATCACAATCCATTATGGAGCACTAACGCCTCAACACCGTGTTGAAGTCTTGGCGTCTTGGCCTCCTAACAGCCATTATTGGGGCACTGAAAATCCTCAATTGATACATCGACGACCTTAACACCCACGCAGAATTATTGTGGTATCATTGGGCCATATTTCTTTCATGATGCGAGAGGCAATGCTGTAAAAACTTATTGTTGGCCGAATTGGATCGATCGGGCCTGCAACACGGCCTGGTACATAATATTCACCCTGTATAAAATAATAATAGAAACTAAAACATCCTTTTCTTTCAAATCACTGGAGCAACAGTTCCTCGTGGTTACGTAGCCATTACACAACTTTCTTTCTCTAAAATGTTATAAAGTTTGGATGTACCTTTGTCCAAACATCTTCATAATACGTGGTCGTTGTAGTACAATTTGTGTTGTTATTCAATTGTTGTCGTACAATGATGTAATTACACTAGTGAGCAGTAGATGTCATCAAACGTTTTTGTAATATTATTATTGTAACTGTATCCGTACAATTCGATATATATTTTATATAATGTCTCTCGTTTCACATTGATTTAATAAATAAATAAAATAGTCGCCATGTCACATCTCAAAAGCGTGTTAGTCACGAGCTGAATAATATGTCGTCTTTGCCGTTGTCCGCTCGAGTGCTCGTAGCGCGGTTTGTTACAAAATTTTCGATCAGTATATCGAAAGCATCTATTATCACATCGTGTGTTAGGTGTGACCTTCCCGTAAGTCAATCATTTAACTTTATTATGTGGAAGCCTTCCTTCTACCGTTAATGTACCGACCAATGTCATACAATGCTATTCTTTAATACCACATAACTGATCATTGTTGTACTTTGCTGTCATTTGTAAACGAACTTGTATTGAAACCTGACATGACATTTGCCACGCTAATTTATTGCGTGTGAATCCGAATCTGGAGACATTCTCTCTAAAGCACTTGATAAGTCGCCAATATAAGCGATAGTCGGACCTCTTTTCAATTAGAATATGTTTTAACTTTACGGTAGAAAACTGAAGATCTACTTCTATGATACATCTCTGTGAATTGGTTATGCGGTGACCCTGCGCACGCGCCACAGACACGGCCGTGTAAGGATTCACCCAACAGCCTGTGTTAGTAAAAAGTTACTACAGATCACACGAAAGCCCCTTAGATTATTCAGCCGGGATGTTCTTCCGTCTTCAACTGCCGGCAATTTTGCCTTGAATGATGAAATGCAGAATTTGATATGTTTCTTAATTAGATGCGAATGAAAAAATAAATTATTAAAACAATACTCATCTTCAGAAGTGGACTGTAAAAATGTAATTGCAACAGATACGGCCCATATCGGCAGCACAAACATGCAACAGAACTATGGTATTGCTGGTACGATTTCGACTTTATTATCTGTACGATGCAGGCAAACGAAAGTCAGTAAGGTCACATCTTTAAATATAAACTCATTAGGTATATTGTCGTGCAAAACACAATTTCTTTATTTTTAGATACAGCATATCTTTATTAAGAAATTGAATATACACCTGAAACATAATATAATATATCGTTAACGAATAATCCATAAAAAAACCAGCACTTATTAATGGGTGTTACGACAAAAAGTGACCAATTGGATTTTATAAGCGTGAAAATGAAGATCTTTCGACATAACGTGATGTGGAGTATTCACTTGTTGCGCACGGCGTCTGATGGAGATAGTGCTGTTTGCTGCCACGCTTTATTATTTATTTTTATCAGATGTGAGGTTAAACGAGCAGAAGTACTGGCGTGTGTGTTCAAATCTCAAGCTTTTTCGGGATTTCATTAATGTTTGGGTATCGCGTTGGAGCATCTTAGGCAGATGATCGAATGGATTATTCTCACGATTATGCGAATGAGTGCAACGCCGCTAGGTCGTGCCGTGTTAAGCGTGACTCGAATCATCAGTGTGTTCGTCTCCGCTCCCATTCTGGGAGATTGTTTCTTGTTTATGGTCCTTAATGGCTACCTTGTAATTTAATAATTCACTTAATATTCTCGGATTCTTCCGGACGTTTTAAAGTCAGCCTCGATTTTTTACAGAAAATGTACCAGATTGAAACAAGTTGAAAGCTTATGGTATCTGGGGGGGATTATTTTCAAATAACCTGTCGCGCGTTATATAAGGAAACTGATCAACGGATAGGCTCGGCTAGCAGCGTTCTACGGTCGCGGTAGACTAACGGAGAGGAATCTGTAGAGAATTCACACTACAGAGATAAGATACCGAAGAGGAGTAACGGGAGTGATGTTAAGATAACAAATCAGGAACGATATCTTTCGATAGAATTTTGGGATGAACCCGCTGCTGCTACAAATTAAAAAAATCTCAGTGCCATGTAACTTCTCAATCTTCCATACGCACTCCGGTTTAGTTTGGTTCTCAAAAAAAAAAAAATTGAGATTAATAATAATAATATTTTTATTTATTGATTCATAGTACAGTACAATGTGTTTATTATATCGTTATAATCAGATAATTACTTCAGATGAAAGAGCAAGGGAGCCTACGGCTTTGGTACTCTACATGCCGATAGATTACATATTATATATTACCCTGCCTGCCACACTAGCATTTTACTGTATTATAGCAGACAGTGCCTTTCCGGCAAAGTAATAAACAAAGTGTAGTGTTAAATGCACTAATAAATTTATATAAAGAGTAAATCAAGATGCAATTAGATAGCATGTAAATACAATGTTCAATGTATATAAAAAGTAAAAAAATATTATATAAAGAGTAAAACAGGATGCAATTAATATCATATAAATACAATGTAAAACTTAAAGTAAATGCAATGTATTATTTATAAAAAAATAAAAAACTAAATAATGTAAGAGTAAATAAGTAAATAATATACATATATGAAGTAAACATAAAACAACTACAGTAGAAAATGAAATATTCAATATATTGGTACTGTTGTATCAGTTTTAATCTCATGTTTGGACTTTTAAAAGTTCTTTGGGCGTAATTTCTCCCCATTTCGTGGAGCCAAAACTGCACTTTTTTCGAAAAACGCGTAAGACTACTGTTGCAATTTTCACGTCTGCATTTAGACTGTTGTGTATTGTTTTTGTGCTAGAAACAAATGGAATCTTTGTGCAAAAGTTTTGTTTAATTTTGGCACGAGATAGTGACGGTTGGCCCGTGTCCTTGTTAAGTGAGGGTGCGTTGTTTACTGATATTGTTTATATCGGTAAAAAAATAGTCAGCTGACAACTGTCCGTCCGACAGCGCCGATGCCGTCGGCGCGACCGCAGTGACCCTCGGTCACGACCGAGGAAGCTGTCAGATAGTCCGGCTAACGAGGGGCCACCTATGCTCCTCGGATTAGCTCCGCTGATACGGAGACACGCGGCAAACGGTTGATAACGACGAGTCTGGTGAATGTCACCCGCTCGGCAGTACAGTGTGGTACTGCAACGAAACGTCGGGAGAAACATATTTTCGGTGCCGGTTTCAGCTCCTATGCGTTATTCATTCTCAAATTTTCGTTTGACAATAGTACCGATCTGCCGGCGCAATCTATGACTATGCAGGTATGACTACCAACTCTATCATCCCTTACTCTCCTTATCATCAGGGGCGTGCACTGCCTACAAACAAAAAAAGCTGCGGATTACTAAACATTCTGGGAAACGAATATAAATTAATTGTAAATTGTATCAATAGAATCACCAGTTGCGTAGTTCTTGACGCTACCGTGCGACGCCACCGGAGCGCTGCAGTCCTTTACTGGGTTATTATTAATTTATTGCTAGCCACCGTTTTAATCTATCGTTCTATTCAAGCCATACAATTGCTACATACCGAATTGAAAAATCCACTCGGCAGAGTCAGAAATGGATCAGCTGATGCATGCTGTGCGGAGCCCTTACTTATGCCGTTTCCTAACAGAATGTCATTTGAAAGGTTTTAAACATGACTTAGACTAGCTGATCAAATCATCCAACTTATCATTTTCTAATTCGTAAATTTTACTACCTTACTATACGTTTTCTTTTTATGATTGTTCTTTGCGTTCGAGGATAATGCATTTTAATATGATGGATTCATTTTATTATATAATATCATGGTAATAGTATAACCTGTGTCTATACCTACTGTACGCCACTGCTTATCATCATCATCAGACGTTTTCTATCGATGTGGTCTGCCCGTTGACATTTCATTTTCTTGGCTTATCCTAATATATCGACGACTCTCGCATGTTTTTATATCCGCACGTTCCATCGTTCCATACCTCTGCGTTACCTTAAGTATCTGGACCTCAGGTCATTTTTGAAAATCATTCTAGCCCAGCTTCGTTTTCATCGGATACGCCACTTGCTCCGGAAAATTGTTGTTGTAGGTGGACACAATTATCGACTTGTCCAAGATGAGTATCTTTAACATGAATGTATCAAAATTTTTGTAAAATTAATTAATTAAATAAAACCCAACACTATTTAATTCACACCACACTTCAATTAAAATCAAAACGTTTAGGTAATTTTATTATAATTCAAACGTTATAACAATTCTATTTTCACTAAACACTTTCATAAAAAAAACTTGATTGTCTATGATTCACGTATCAATTTATTTCTCTCTTGTCTATGGTAAACGTTCATTGAAACTTCAATTTTCTATGGCCTTAAATGTCAAATGTACTGTGAAAATGCGAAAGGCTTATGACCTGTCTTCACCAATTCTCACCCCTCAATCTCCACATTTATCAAATTTTTTTAAGTTCTATATATATTATTACGCGATAGATATTTGATATTTATTTAATAACAGTGCATTTTAGGTAAAAATCCAGTAATTATGTGTTCTTGGACATATTTAAATATTGTTGAAGTAATTTTGTTAATACTAGCGAGCGCCTTAATTTGATTTCATCTATGTAATTTGGTGTTATCTATGAATGGAAACGGCTGAAACATCTATTTTCTATGGCCTTCAGTGTCAAATGTATTTGTGAAAGTGCGAAATTTGTTAATACTTGGGAGCGTCGTGATTTGACTTCATTTATGTAATCAGGGCACTAAACTATACCGGGGGGAAAAAAATGAACAAAATCGGAGCATTTGTTGATATTGTAAATAATAGCCCTCAAAATCGTAAGAAAGACGACATCATTGTTTTCAAAATGCATGCTTTTCGTGACACGGTGTGATTTTCGTATTTTTTTTTGTAAACTTAATTTTTCAGTTCGTCGGATATTATGTATAATATTAATTACACTGTTCATATGTGTCTGTGTGTGTGTGTGTGTGTGTGTGTGCGCGCGATGACAGTGTCTGACAGATGATTGATACGTGTGTGAATGCCGGCCGGGTACGGGGAGTGAGGTGCGCGATGGAGGGCAGCTTGGATAGGTTAAAAGCGGTCTCTTTATCCTCGGGTCCTCTTCTACTTAATATTAGCTTTAAGTGTAATTATTGTATTCATCTGTGCACCTTTTATTCATGTATTAAACAATGAATTGTTGTATAGCAGTCCGAGTTTCATTGCTACACATTCCAACCGAATTACACCAGACAAAGCAATAAATCTAATCGCCAGATTTACCACATCACGTTTCAGTGTTGGTGCTGACGGCAAAAAAACATTAATTTTTGGCTGCACCCTCTATGTTCTCCGAATACTTCTTCCTGCTATTGCTTGTTTCCGGGTTGCGGCAATATTTGACAATTTTTGGCACCACACTTAAATCTTAATTTTATCAACAAGATGGCAAACTGATGTTATCGACTAAAATATTGGCACGATTTATATGATCTTTAAGGTAATTATTGAAAATCACTGTGTTACCTAGCAATGTCCATTTTCTTCTTCTCTTTCTTGTTTTTTTTTCTTTTCACCCAGCTTCTATTTTCTAACACTTTTTTCCTGTTGGCTCGCGGTCTACGCTTTACATTCGTGCGGGCGGTATGCTCCTCCAGATGAATGAATTGATCAAATATTATTGTTCATTTTTGAAATCGGATCTTTTCTTTTGTTATTTTTATCTATGGTTTTACGCGTCATCTAAGCACTCGTGTTCAATGTTCAGGCAAGCCTATGTGGATCTATTGATACCTCGTACTGCTTATTTTTTAATCTTGCCAATTAATATTTCATAAAAAGTGTAATTCATAGCGACACTATCCTTTAAGGACTAGCTTTCATTTTTCCCGTTTGAAATTCGAGAAATTCTACACGAATTAGATATGATTTCAAGACGAGGCTAACAGTTAAACACTTATAAGATCCAGATAAATAATTAATAACGTTATTTGTTACGTAAATCATCCGAGAGAGGAAGGTGTGAATAAAAAGAGACGACAATTGTTGATTTTCTCGCATTCGATACTCGTGCCGAGAGTATTTTCCACCATTTTTCATATTGATATATGAAATCATATAAAAATGTGTGTTGTCATTTGAATAAATCAATCGAAAATTAAATCATTTATCGAAGTACCTAATTAATATATATGAATATGTTTTGAAATCAGACACAGTACGTACATATATTTTAGATGGTCGCTTAAATCAATGTTCTAAATTTAAAAAAATTATGACAGCTTCAATTTATTATTTTGTTTAATATTATCGATTTAAAACGCCACGTTGCCGTTTTAGTGACATGTCTGTTTCATAATTATATACTATTTATGAAACAGACAGCTTATGTGACAGTGCTATATATAAACGGAATATTTAATTCCGATTTACATAAAAATAACGTACATAAAATGTTTACATTGTTCAAGAAAACGTTGTTTTCACTTAAAATCAGTAAAAAGAAATCTAATCTATGAAATTTGCTACTAATGTTGTGAATAAGTTCAATATTAATTCATATTGTGGATAAAATATGCGTGAAAACATATATTTTCGGCATTTTTTAACGAAAATTATGACAGCGCAGATTCGACGTCCGTCACGCCCGAATCGAGCGGCGTATTGAAATTCGTTGGACAATTAAAATTATCGTATTATATATATATTTAAAAACTAATTATTGTGTTTTTGATATAAAACTTAGTTTTAAATAGTAGCTGAAGCCTCAAAGCATGTGATTAAATATAATATATTATTTAAAAACGTATTTTTTTACTAAAACAAAGTATTTTAAAAACGTCGAAAATTGATAATACGTCCTGCAAATTAATCTCTATTAATTTTTAACATTTTGTAAATTTGTCTCCGTAATCTTGGCTTCAAAATTATATAATATACCATATTAGAATAATTTTGTAACACGCGGAAAATGCATCTAATGGTCGCGGTCTTTCTTATTATACATGTATCGTCTCAATTATGGCAAATAACATTCAAAGTTCATTAGTTTTATATTAGTGTAAAGGTCCAATCTAAGTAATAGTTTTGAAAAAAGTCAAATCTAGTGTATAACATCTGATGTAAAAAAAAAACACGAAAATTTTAATTTTCATTTAAAGTAGCCCCTTAACATACGGTAGAGTATACAGAATAACTAGTTATCCTATACGCTGCACATTTTTAAAATTTCACACTATTATAGAATGTGACACGACTTCTGACATCGATTAGATTAAATGCTGAATAAATAAACAATCAACGCACGTCATACGGCAAATTATGTAAATACAAATACAAAATAGCTGCGTAGTTATCAAAATGTATCAATAATTATTGCGATCTCTATTAAAATAAATTTATACGGTTATTAAATTATAGGTCAAACAATGATGCGATCAATTTCACGGGTTAAGATGCCGTGCGGGAGAAAACATACGGCGACAGACGACAGTCAGAAAGATGAATAAAATGTTATTGTTAAGATATAAGAATGCTGAAAGATCTGAATATGATGACATTTAAGTAGAAAATATATTTCAATGTTATATCGGCAGAATTTATACGAAAAATTGATACAAGAGGAAAAGATGGACTGAGACTGCCATTCGGGAAGAAGGCTAAATCTCTGATGAAGATTTTTAATGAAATGCCAGGAAATATAAGAAAGGATGAAAAAGCTGCGTAGATTCATAATAAAACTAAGCAAATGTGTGAAAAATAAGTTGTAGTAAAAAGGAACGTTTTTGATCTTGTTTATATTAGAGTATATATAAAAATACATACTTTACATATGCACTACATTAAAAATAAATAAATATTATTAGGAGAGAACACATTCTTATTGTGAAGTAGTAATTTTACAGAACATAGGGCAGGGCTTATAATATTGAAGGTGCATTATCCAACTATTATCCCCGGTTTAGGAAGAGATTCAAGTTCGAATCCAGTTGGCGCAACAACAATATTTTTTGATAAAATTCATTTTATATGTATATCTTTCTAATTAATACATTTAATAAATAAATAAATGAAATGTAAATAGTGTGAGGTCGAATAAAAATCATAATTGTGTGTAAACTATCGCACACGTGTGTGTTATGTGTAAAGTTAACTGGGAAGGAAAGTATGAAAATATTATTATACATTTATATTTGACATTTTCAAATTTCAGTTTGCTTAGCGTTTGTGCTTTATGTTTCACACTTGTGTGTACATATTTCAATCACCGCCAAAACGTAAATATGACATTTACGGGTGCCGAACAAAATGTGTAGTCACCACAGTTACTAGTGTCACGCGCATGTTTGGCAACTTTCAAGTCTTAGCGTGGACGTCTCATCGATGACTGGTCCCTGAACCCATCAAATTGGATCTAAAGCAAATGTTGGATAATTGTTATTGCAGGTTAGGTATTAATTGTTATTGCAAAAAAAAAATACTACACTAGCATAACGAAAACTAAACTTAATAAACGGTAGGATTAATTGCTCTAACTCTTGTACTAAAAATCATTTGCAGGCTGTCGATGTATCAAATTTACAACTGTCAAAGCATAGATGGAGACATATAAGCGCGACAAATAATCATATAGGCATATACAAAGCATATAGGCGCGACAAATAATCGTATAGGCATATACAAAGCATATAGGCGCGACAAATAATCATGACATACGCTTTATTTTATCCATTAACTATGGTTTTTTTCGCCTAGGCGTTTGAAATCTATCACGATGGTGGTGATTTTTTTTCGTATTACGTGCTAATGTATTCTCAACAACGAGACCATCATCGGACCGAACAATCATCACTGAAATAGCGGGATATTGAACGATTAATTGTCGTATACTGCAACTTTCTATGTATCAATACGTCAGATGACAGCTGTGAAAAATCCGTTCATCAAATCGGATATTGGATCGTAAAATGAGTCTACCGCGGGATATACTTTCGAGAAGTAAATATTTTTTTACTAACCATCAAACAACCCGTAGTGTAGTAATTTTTTTTTACTATAGTAAAAAGTTACTACTTACCGATCATCACGCAACAGTGTTTCTCAAACGGTGTGCCGCTAGTGTCCGTCCGCCTCCAAATTTTTTTCACCATTAAACGTCACAGTATCGTAGCATTACAAGTGATAAATAATTTCTTTTTCAATGCACAATCTACCGTTTTTTAAATATTTTCTACGCCCGCGCCGAATCGCCGCCGGTTAAGAGTTAAAACCTGGGCTCGTCACCGAAAGGGGTGAAAAGTTTTTTTTTTTTTTTGAGTTTATAGGGTTTACGGAGAGTTTGGGAGAGGGTCACGAAGTGAATCGTTTTAATAAAAAAAAATATTAAGCAATACTGGTGCGGCGGTTGGCCGGCAATGTCCGACTCGCGACACGCGCAATGAAATCATTTGAATTTCAAAATAGTTTGCATCGAAAAAATAAAAAATTTGAATACAAAAATTATCTCTATTATTGACAATGGTTAGTATAATTTTTATTATTGGGAGAACACATTCTCATTCAGAACAGACGGCCTGTGATATTTTAAATATGAATTAAATATATTAATTAGAAAGATATACATGTAAAATCGATTTTATCGAAAAGTATTGCTGTTGCGCCACATTAAGACATGAAAGTTGCCAAACAAGTGCGTGACACTAGTAACTGTGGTGACTACACATTTTGTTCGGCACCCGTAAATGTCACATTTACGTTTTGGCGATGATTGAAATATGTACATACAAGCGTAAAACATTCAAGTACAAACGCTAAGCAACTGTTTTTTAACAAATTAAATTTGAAAATGTCAAATATAAATGTAATAATATTTTCATTCCTTCCTTCCCAGTTGACTTTACACATAACACACACGTGTGCGATGTTTACACACAATTATGATTTATATTCGACCTTACACTATTTACATTCTATTTCTTTATTTATTAAATACTAATTAAATGTATTAATTAGAAAGATATACATATAAAATCAATGTTATCGAAAAATATTGTTGTTTATCCATATATGCTACAGCGACAATATTTTTAGCGACAAATTTTCGAACCTATATTTTACCTTTTTGATATTAATACATTTAATCGTTCCATTATTTGAAAGAGCCATCTAGCTTAATTTTACAGAATCTCAAATACCTTTGAGTAATCTGATAGCAGACGATAGAAGTATTAATTAATTTTTATTAAATTTTGGACACATTGGTACAACTTTATTATTAGGAGAACACATTCTTATTGTGAAGTTGTAATTATTCAGAACAGACGGTCTGTGATATTTTAAATATGTATATCTTTCTAATTAATAATTAATATTTAGTATAATTTTTGAATAATAGTACGTTACATTTAATGATATAATTATTCTGTAAACATGTATGTATTAATTTAGGGCACGCATTTACCGGTAAATAAATTTCTAAGTACCGGTAATTTCGGTAAATTATTTTTTACTTTTTAATGTATTATATAATAATATTTTTAAACTACGATATTATGTGATGATATTTGCATTCAAATTAAATCCAGTCTAAACGACGATACAATAGACATGTTATGTTTTATAAAGTCTCATTTTAATTCCTCTTCTGGAAGAGAATTTATTAAATATATTTTATAAAATAAATAACCATTTGTTATATTTATTAAAATGTTTTATTTTAATTTGTTGTTTTATATCATAATATATAATCATGTGTAAAATATATATAAATATGTAATAATTCATTTTCATTAAAATGTTTTTTTTTTGTTTCAATTTGTTGTTCTACATCATAATATTCACTTTTTGACACCTTCGTAATAACCGGTACACTGGTATTAAACTGATTCACCGGTAGTTCCATTTTCCGGTAAATTTGTAAACCCTAAAATAAATATCCATTTGTTTTATTTATTAAAATGTTTATTTTAATCTGCTGTTTTATATCATCATATACAATATAATATTATATAAACATGTTTATAATAGATAACGTTGTGTATAATATAAGTAATCTTTGTGTAAAATATATATAGGTATATCAATATGTTTTTATTAAAATGTTTTATTTTTCAATTTGTTGTTTTATATCATAATATAACGTCTATAATATTCACATTTTGAAACCTTCGTAAGGTAAACCGGTATTAAATTCAGAGTTTTGCCGATTTACCGGTAAATTTGCATACCCTACTTGTAATACGATAAAATCCAAAAAAATGTGTTTCTGCCATGAGGTATTTATTTCACGATATACCTACATTTATGTAATATTTTCCAGTCACACCTGTTTTTTTTATGGTTTTCTCTGAGATTAAAAGCTTTTCCTATTTATAGATGAAATTAATTATTCTTATTTTTTTATTGCCATACCAAACTACTTACCTGACCAACGCGTCAGGACGCGTAAAATTACGTAAGTACAATAATATTTACGAATTATTATCGTCGATGAATTTGATTAAATCAGAAATAATTGTCTCTAATATATTATGTAGGATTAAATGTATTGAATTATATACGCGATATCGCGCAGCTAGTTGTCCAAACCTCGGGGTTTCACAGATTGACTTATTTTGAAAGAAATCCGTAGCATATTTATTTTAAATTATTTTTTCTATCGCCACACAATTATTGCTAGTTTTTTTAAAGATGTAATACGAAATAAATAATATAATTGTTTACCCGCAAAATAATGTCATTTTATAAAAGAAGCTTAATAAAAACAGTCACCAAACACATCTGATTTATCATTAAAAAAATATATAAATAAATTTATTCTGAATTGGACTCACTTTTCTCCATTTTCCCGTATTTTTTTAATATCTCAACGAACTTGACCGTGACATTAAAATACACAGCACAAAATTGTCTATCAAATTGAAAGCGTCGAGTCGAAAGTATAAGAGCTTTCCTCAAACGACGCAAGGAAGTTGCGAGAACCGGTAACGAACTTTCGCGCGGACAACTAATTTACTTTGTTACATTACGATTCTAGAAATGAATAGTGAAAACTCCCGCCAAGTTGGCCACCAAAACTAAAATTAGTCTGTTTACAGTAAGCAGGCCAACGAGTTGAAAAATACATTGAGGTGAACGAGACTCAAATGCTACAACTGCAAACAAAATGGTGTCCTCTTTTACAATGTACCTTCAAGGTTTGAAATTGCTCGTTCGCTGCGGTTCATAATGGAATCGATGTTTGAAAAACAAACGGAGGTGGAAGATACGCCGCCGCTCGTTTAGGAAAGAGACGCAAATAGAGAGCGCTCATTGGTGGAGCCGATGTCATACGACTTTTGATTACAAGCTTCCTATTGGGCGGAACCACGTGCCAGCGTGGTATAAGGACGCGTTTACACACGCAATAAGCGTAATTATATTAAATCTAGAAATAACTCGTTAATAATGACGGGAAAATGATATTCATTATTTAGATATTTAAAGTATCAGCGAAAACACAAAAGCAAAATAATGTACTTTGTTTGATACGACAACCGCACATTCGGGTTTTAGAATTACAAACAGCAGATCTTGTTAATTTTATTTGCCATGCGACACGGTCAGGAAGTACCTGCCGAGAAGCATGTCTGTATTATATTCCATACTGAGAAAAGTATCAATTCATATCTACATACGAAAGGTGCAAAAACAAAACCGCCGCTACATAACGCTAATCAACGAAAATAATGCTTGACGCGTTTGAAAATGATTATCTGATAAAATTTCAGATTTATAATTAATAACTGCTCTCGACAGCATGTTTGTGTGTTTAAGAAGCATTTTCTTCTATTTCTTCCTACACAAAATAGCTGATTTAAATGATTTACTCAGACGCATATCCATTCGTGAATCATCTAGGTCAACCGGAACTAATCTCACATTCAACCTTCCATATTGTAACATCAATACCAAACAAAACTCATTTTTCTACCGAGCCCCCCTTTATTTCAACTCACACTACAAACACGTTTTCTACAATTGGATATTGGAGGTTTTTCTATCAAATCCCTAAAACACATAAAATCTAATTGTCTGTTTTCTACATAATTCTACACCCTCTGACTGATTTAAATAAAACGTTGTGCAGTTAATATTGATTACCTTGCGCAAACACAGGCACCCCCTCACCCTCACTCATATATTTAGGGCCTATGCGAAACAAAAGCGCATCTTACCTTTCACCCCTTAACAGCCTATTTTAATGTATGACTAAATCGAAATTCCGGGAAATGCCGGTTACGATCTGCTAGTTCATATAGTCATGTATGTCACAGGCACATGTATCATAACCACCCCTCCATAGTTTTTTTTTCTGGTTCGCCCCGCACCCCTCGTACACTAATCATTAAAGTTTGTTTAGATCTCTTCAAACATACTCTGAATTTTATATCAAGTTCAGATGGTGTTCTTTTATTTAGTGGAAAATTTTATTTTATTCATTTTATAAACTCACTTTCTTAACGCGCCATTATGTTTTTATTATTATTTTACTTTACTACGTACATTATTTTACGTTTACACTACCGTGTAGTGTAAACGAAGCTTTACGGTCGTTTACCGATAACGGAAACACGAAACACCGGACTATCGGCGTTTTCGTTATTATGTCAGGTCGGACATTCCTGAAAATTGGATCGCGTCAAAATTTATACGTACGTGGAATTCGCTAGACTTTTCAAACCTGCATTACAAAATACTAAAATTTACTTAAAATATTACACATAATGACACCAATATTTTTGCTGTCTTGGATAATATAATGTTTTTAGACTTATTAATTAAAACATGTATTTTTATAAACTATGAAAATGTGTACAAGAAAGTAATTTTCTTTGATTTTTATCAAATATTTTAGTCGTGATACAAAAACAAATGAAAACAATTCTCAAGAGCGAACTTAATTAAATGAAAATTTTAAACAAAAATGAAATGAAAACTATCTAGATGGTTGTTAAAAGAGAGGAAGAACATTTTTGTAATTGAAATTAGTTTGATGTATTTTTAAGACATTTGAAGCAATGAAGTATAAATATAGTTGGTTTTGACAATTATAAGTTCACAAATCGTGTACAAAATAGTGTATTTATAAAGTTCCTAGCTTTAGAATCGATAAGAATAACGATAACACTGTATATTTACGTAGAACCACTGAAACCTAAAAAGATAACCCCAAAAAGAGAAAAATAAAACATTAGAAACCTTAATTGTCAAAATACAACATTAATTACTCACATATTTTGAATAAAATATATTCACTGATGAATGTATCAAGGAACAGCGTAATTTGTGGTCTAAATTTAACAAAACAATGCGTCGCAAATGCCAAAAAACACGGCGCACTTCTGAAACATCACTTTTATTTTTTTAAATTAAAGTTTACATCGACAATTCAACAGAGGCACGGAAATTTCGATAAAGCATGAGGCTACGTGGTTCACTACAAAACAATAACTGTTTCATTTACAATTCGCATAATTATATTATAATTAAAAACCGTGTAGCAAGGGTCGCAGGTCGCGCAAGGCACCGCACATACATATCAAATACATATAACATTTGATTTGACAGAAATTTTGACAGCAATCTATAGACAAAAAGTAGGTACCTGATCAAAGAGGATAGTCTTGATGTCATTATTATAGTGTTTCTAATTTACTATTATAATAGATTTAACGTAACGTTATGCAAAGGTGTATTCACTATTGTACTCCAGCACTAAAGCATATAATTCGAATATTAAGTTGACTGCATTTCAGTTGAATTTAAATAAAGTTTCACACATGATATGTTTTCTGAGTACTGTCGTATTCATTCGAGGATTAACATTAAACAGTGTTGCTTGGCATTATTGTGTCGATTCTATTTAACAATATAACAAACTGTCCAGTAAATAACAAAGTTAGCGGGCACGGGTTGTACACAATGAACTTAATTTTAACATTAATCTTATATTTTACATATATCTCGTAATCGCAAGCCGCTCATGGTATTATTACTCTTCTTATTTACCATCTATCTAATTCTATTTTCTAAAATACAAATTTTCGTAACCAGCTCATACATTAGTCATCTTTGCTACTACCTAATTTTATTTAGATGCTTACTACTACTTACATTGATTTAATAAAACATCTTACAGCTATTTGATATAACATTGATAAAATGAAATCTGTTCTTCCATAAAATAGTCTGCTCTAGCTTCACAAACAACGTTATTTATTATTTCTTAGTATTTAAGTTAAAAGCTGATTTATATTTCTCATTTCGTGATTTTCTCTTATTAAACTTATAATTCCAGTTGTCTCAATCTCAGTTTGTCAGTTGTCTTGAAATTTTTAGTTATCGTCTCGGACTTTTATTGCCGTTATTATTTAAATGATTACAGCGATATTTCTTCTCAAAGATACCGTGTACACTTGTTCAAATACCTCAAGCATAGATAAGAGACCTCAAGTGTTTAATTAGTCACATATATGTGTATACTAAGTTAGAACATTGCAATAATTCTATTATTAAAATCAGAAGTACATACGACAGATTACTTTTAACTTTAATAATTCATTTATTCCCTATTGTCTATGGTTATATGGCTAAAGAACATATGTTTTTTCTATGGGCTAATGTCAAGTCTGCCGATTATGTTTTTGTTTTCGCGGGTGACACGTTGTTGAGTCACGTTAGACAGCAATTTTCTTTCATCATTAAATTGAAAAAGATAATTATTACTTGGTTACCGTCATACTGCGTGGATTGTGTTATCTTATTCATCTATGAAATTTGATTTTTACGATTTCGGGTGACCCCACGAATTAACATTTTCAAGTATTGCAAATATATCGTAAATATTACTTGAAAATATTTATTAATAACTTGCACCATGTCCGAGCCTGTGACTGTGGAAATAGCCGGAGATATGGACGCGCCGAATGATTTGCCAAAGAAAGGTTTTCTAAAGTAGGTGAAATGTTTTTTAAATATTTTTTAAGCACCACTGAATACCCGTCTTTGACCAAGATAAATTGTGAGATTTTGATTAACAACGCAGTCCCCAGATAAAATAGGACGTTTGGTAGAAGCAGCCAATTCTTCTAAAAACTGGTTAAATCAGGATTGCCATATTTCTATTAGAAGAAGTGAAAGACATTCTCCAGATTTCAACAGAGCAATAGATGTCGAATAAGGCAGGAATAAAAATGAGGACATTTATTATTATTAACATTAATAATAATTATTTACGGCTTTGATGCCGTTTATGCAAAAAATATAATAAAAATGAATGTGACACGCAAGTTTTAGATTTTTTGTCTGGATAGAGAACAAATCTGGATAAATGATGACACATGCCTGTTTAAATGATTATCAAGATTGAAAACAACTGTTTGTAAAATCTTGAGTGGATGACACCACATTTATCTGATTGAGACTAGTGTTCACATATGCATCAGGACTAAGCGAATCAGTTGAGGGGTAGAGTATTTGAACCCCAGTAAACTCTAAAGTTGCTAACCTTGTTTTGCTAGTACAGTAATACAATGACTTATGCTATCCCGACTTACGCTATCCCGACTTACACAAACTCAGAGTTACGCGGTTCATTTGGCGACACTGCCGCCCGCTATATTCAGTGTTTCTCTTACTGTGATACGCGCGGACTCTACGTGCACGATTACGATTCAACGATTGATGAAAGTTAAGATTGATTTGTTATACGTTTTCTAAACCCTTAAAAAAACTATGTCGTCCAAACGAAGCAAATCGGATTCTCCTGCAACTAGTAAGAAAAGGAAGACGCTCTAAACATTGAAATGACCTTTTTACGTAAATCATTTTTTTTTTAAATATTTTGTATTAATATGTATAAAGAACTGCGATTTTATTAAATATTTTTCTTCTAAACTAGTGTTTTCATTAGTCCTTGGTCCCAATTAAACAAAATTGTATGTATTTATATGCAAAGTTGTATCCCGACTTACGCGAATTCGAGTTAAGCGATTTTCGTCAGTCTCACCTATTGCGTAACTTCGGGGTATTACTGTACAGTCGATTATATTACCGTGATTGGGACCAGGAAGTTTGGCCCAATTATGCAACTTACCCAATTTACCGAAGAGAGCTTAAAATTAATGATGAATATTAATCATCAATGTCTTCATTTAATTTTTGATGTTTCGATTTAATGCTTCAACAATTGCATCCCCAATCTTTATTTTCATCGTAACATGGCAAATTGTTATCTATTATCAAAGACTCTTGTTAATTAACAATATAACTTCTAACATGTCCTCATTTTCCTTTTGCTTAAAATTTCCGAAATATCTAAAGGTTTAACGATTTTATATGGTGATGGTTTTTATAGCTTGCCAACTGTCAGCGACAAACTGTATTCCTTGCAAACGGGAAATTTTTGCACTAACTCTGGCTTTTGTGATACTTATTAATAAATTTAATACTTACGTATTGTAATCTTAAATTTAGTATCACAATTACGCGGAATTTCGTCCCAATTAAGCGATGTAAATTATTATTAGTTTCTGTTCCTTGAGATTTGGCCCAAATAAGCGGCTGCCCCAATTAACCGGAATCGACTGTATTACTTTCATCCAGACATTCTGTATTTCATATTTTAAGATGCTATAAGAAAACAGAGGAGGTGGAGTGATCTGGAAAATATACGAGGATACATGGGATGTATCAGTGTGACTTTCTTAATAGTTGGACACAATTTTAATCACCATGCTTGATAACACAAAACTGCAGTTGTGCGATTAATGTATTGTATAGACGCAGTAATCGGTGTATTTGACAAGAAGCATCAGCTGTTAAATCAGCTTGAAATCAATCACCATTGTACACAATATTCTAATGCTCCTTTCGTAATGTTTCAGTTTCAATGTGGGCCAGCTGGGCACTGCGTTTTCCCCCGCCACGGTCACGTCTTTAATCGCCGCCCAGAGGCAGTCGGTCAGACCGTGGTTACTTTTTGTACAGACATCAAATTTCAAGGTAGATTTTATTTACAAAATGTTTGTAGCTTGCTTTAAAATTTGTATACCAACTGTATAGTTTTTTCATTTCTTGCTTGATAAGCAGATACTGCTTGCACCCAACTGCACCCCTGTGATACATTATTATTTTCAACATATATTTATTCATTAACAATTGAGCTTTTTACGTTAGATATTAAAAATAAGACAGTACATGCAGAACGAAATTAATAAATACACATCAAAAATAATAAAAAGGATAAAAACAATATATACCGACACTATAATAATATACACTAAATTAGAATATGCAATATTAAAAAAGTAAATTAAAAATATAGTTTCATTAGTTTTCTGGTTTAAGTAAAAAAAATTATAAATATAATTTTAAAAATTCATATTTTTGAAATTAACAAAATTAACTTTGTGGTTAAAATGGTATTTTTCTAAATTGGTAGATGTATTTAAACTCAATAAGTGGTTAATAAAACAAAGTTAACAAATAAAAATAGGAACAATTCACTTTATTTTTGCTAACACCAACCGGTTTCGGAACCACCGTTCCTTCTTCAGGGTGTACGAGATGCTAATCTAGTGTTACAGAATAATTAGTGCCAGGTGTTAAAGTGGGGATGGGTGACTGGGGGGAAGGAAAAGAGACGGATGATGTGGTGAAAGGGATGGAATTTAAAGAGGCGTTTATACAAAGTGAATTGTTTTTTATTATATTTATAATGAAATACAATATAGGTTTTATCATTCCACATATACAGATATAAATATAACTTTTAAGTTTATATTTACACACATGCTTATCAGTATAGTCCCGACTATCGTGGGCGTGATACAAACATGTATGAAATTCAATAGTAAATAAATTTATTTTAACACATTATAAACCGTGACAATATTTCAAAAATGGAATTTATGTCATTTTTATAGAATGATACCAAATGAAATTGCAAATCTTGGGAATACTAGAACCATTGGATAAAATAAAACAGTACTTGAAAATAATATTAATCCCGAGTCCACCAGAAACAAAAATAAAGTGTTTTTGTATTTAGAGGCTGAAGTAAGGTCCTCCGGTAGGTGTCGCTACACAAAACTAATATAGAATGCAAGATGTGTTGGATAAATAAATTACATTGTTGGAAATTTTATTGCGACAGATATATTTGGCATTGGGCCATAGAGGGGTTAATTTCCCGAAGACGAAATGGAACATATAAAAACATCAATTCCAAAATGAAATAATATAGCTCCAAAGTAATAGCATAGATGAGAGGAATATTCAAATAAACTAGAACAATTATTTACCATAAATATTCAATCAATTTGCCACAGAAAAATGACATAACAACACGTGATAAATGCTAAGAAAAAATTAAATATGGAAACTGGCACATAAAAAATAAAAAATTGTGCTGGAATCAACCCGTGGCAGCTGTTTTAACACTGCGCTGGTGTGCTCAATCGCCAACACTGCTTAAGAACATTATCATTATTTATGGCAACAAAATTCTGACATTTGACATGGAAACGGAAAGAAACATCATGTTGTATTATAAATATAAATATTTAGACTTTTCAAGGCTTTTTTTATAAATTATGCGTATACTCTTAATTCACACCCAAAATATCTAATTAATGTACTTATTGCAGGTGCCGTCGACGTTACCGCGACTCAGCAAACGCCTTGTTAGGAACGTGGAATATTTCCAGGCCAATTATCTCTTTGTATTCCTGGCGTTGTTTGCTTATTGTTTGTAAGTGTTTTATAATTTGTTTAATATTGTTAGAGAATGGAGGCTACATAATTTAAAGGTTTTGTATGTAGACAAACCACTGGAACACTTAAATGATTCCTTTCTGACTGATTGAAAGTGTTCAGGTGGGGGGTGATCAGGTAGTTTTTGTATTTCGAGGGAAGCGCTCTGAGGATGTTGCATCACTGGTACATTCTGCTCTAGTAAGTGCGACAGGAAGAAACCAGCATCTTTGAACAGTTGATATCAATCACTTTAATTTGAAAATGAAGAATGTGAACTTTATTCTCCAAATCATTTGTTTAGAACTGCTAATAATAAGATAATTTTATTTATACATAATTCAAATATGTAGTCCAAAAATGTGTGATGTCACTACAAACCTTTTTAAAAACATATATCATTTCAAAAAACTAAATATTATCGCTGTTCAAAGGTTTTTGGTGAAACTTTGTGGAATTTCATGATTATTTTGTAAATTGAGTTAAAACACTGTTTTATTCCACTATATATTTTATTATAATTATTATTACTTTAATAATACGAATAACAATAAGAAAATAATAAACATCCAAATATCGCCCATTACATCCCCTCTCTTATCCATTTTAACTCCATCCCCATCCCCACCCCCGTTAACTCCAGACACACCCTTAATTACTGTCTGAAAATGTTTTTAACTTTAGTTGAATTGTATTATTGATAATGGGTAGATGTTCCCGAAAACGTTCTAACGTTTAAAATAATATTTTCAGGATTACTTCACCTCTGTTGTTGATAGCCATCGCTGGAAGCCTCTTTGCCTGCTACAAGTTTAAAAATAATCCTATGAAATGGAAGGTAATTCAAGCCACATCTCACATATCTTTATTTATGTGTTAAATAGCTTTGGAATCTGCCAATCTTATAATTAAATGGTATCAGCAAAGTGTGAATTAGGTACTTTCTTTATAATACTATTGAAAATACATTTTCTTTTTCTTTCTAGTTATTAGACAGTTAAATTTTGTGAGTCTGTTATAAGAGTATAAAACCAGGATATTATGTCATTCCAGGTAGGATCATACGAGCTGACCTTGGCACACCAGTACGCCATTGTCGGCCTGTGCTGTCTGCCAATATTCCTGTGGGCCGGTGCGGGTTCTGCGCTCTTCTGGGTTTTAGGTACTTACTTTCATAAAATGTCTCTTTTTGAGAATATCCAGTCAAATAACCGGGTAAACTTGGTTGCAACATTCAGAGTTGGTAATATTTAAACTTCATTAGCCTAACAGCACTAGATAGTTATAAATGATTATTTCTCATCTCTAAGGGCCGGTTGTTTAATCAGTAGTAACATTTTATCATAGTAACTTTTTATTATCGCCCGTGATAAAAAAAACGTTTGCAGGTTGTTCGAACGTCAATTTTACTATTCTCGAAGTTAATCTCCCCTAATAGTGTAGCGGGCATAATAATTAAATATCTGAAAATGTTGTCAAATTTGATTTATTTTAAATATTCATCATTGGCAATACATACTATCTTATGCTTTGTCTATGGCTTTATTCAAACATCGTAAAATACTCAAGTAACTCATGTATTATAAAAAATTGTAAAAATTTCAAAATAGTAAAAAAAATAGTATATTACAAACATATTCCTGAGCATATGAATGATATGCAACCCACAAAATGGTTGCTTAATAATAAACAATAGACAAAGAATAGGTTGACCCGAAATGAGGTAGTAGGACAATATAAATGAAGACCTATCCATTCTTGGTGTTGGCAATTGGCTGGAAGCAGTCCAGCGCAGAGCCCGGTTGGACCTATACTTCCACTTATTTAAATAAATAATTCCAGGAGCTTCAATCAGTGTGATAACACTCCACGCTGCCTTTTACAACATCGACGCCATTGTCACCGAGGATTCTGAAGACCAGTTCCACCTGCTGGAAGAAGTATGATGCTGCCGGGCCGGCTCTTCTCTAATGCTGCCTTCCTAAAACAATACATTCTATTTCAATTTGTCTATAAACTCTTCTAAACAGAGATCATGTTAATAGATTTTATGGTTTTGGGTGCATTCTGGGAATGGTGAGGACATTGCGAGATGGAAGGATTTATACAGCTTTTAATTTTTGATACCTTTGATGCTTTTTTTTTGTTTTAAACAATATAAATTGAAAATAAAATTCATTAGGATCATTTATAAGAAAATGAAATATTTTTTTTTAGTATTCAGATTCAGTACATTCAAGTTTCAATATATAAGTGTCTTCTCCTTCTATTTGGACCTTTTATACAGTTGCCCGGAAGAGACTCAGATGAGAGATGTCAGGACCACTTCTGACAAGGTGCAGTATCTCATAAGTCTCAGGGTGTCTCATTACATGTCCAAAGTATGTTTGTCTGTTTTACGGTACAAGTGATTTCATTATCATCAGTGCGGGGTAACATTTATTCTACTTTAGTCTCGACCCACATTTCAAAAGCTTTAACCTTATCCTGACCCTGCTTCAGTAAGGGTTCAACTCTAAGCTGTACAACTAGGGGTGTGCAGTGCATACAAGCAAAAAAGCTGTGCATTACTAAAATTTCTGGGAAACAAAAATAAATTAAATAATTGGATTAACATAAACGGAAACATTATTTTACAATTAGCACCATCTGTGTAGCGGTAGAGACTTTAATTGCTTAGTTCTAAAAACTACCACGACAACTCACCACTGTACCCTTGGCGCTCTTATGCATTCGCTGCCTTGAGCAATTCATATTACTCTGTTCTATCTTTAAGCTAGTGAATTACTTAAGTCATATAATTAACTATTTATTGAATTGAAAATTTCTTTCGGTTGATAAAATAAACTGAATTGAGAATAACATTAGAAAGGCAAATCATCAAAGTGTCTACTTCATCTTTTACTAATTCGCGAATTTTACTATCTTACTGTTTTTAAAGTGTTGATTTCATGACCGTTCTTTGCGTTCGAGGTGCATAATTATTATTTCGTTTAGTTATCACGTGAAGAATTTTCAAACAATAAAAGAATCATGTTCGGTCATAAAAAGTGTTCTTAAAAATGTCCATATATTTTTTATATTGACTTTTATATGGGGGGTAAGAAGGTATTATTTTACGTTAAAACTTAAACTTTAAAAACACTATTAATAATACTCTAAAATTACAAGTATATACATGGAAGAGTCGTATAAACAACGGATTCATTTTGTCTAAAGATGTTGGTTTAACGAAAGTTCATAATCCTATGTACAACATATATTGTAGTACATATATTATATATGATTGTATAATATCATTGGTAAGAGCATAATCTAAATCTATACTTACTGCACGCCACTGTGTACAACATACCGTACCAGTCTCATTCGGAATGTCAAATCAATATTGTGATTATAAAAAATGTTTTTCATTTGAATGAAGGTAGCCTTGAATTTTTCCGCGTTTAATCTGCTTTGAATGGTTCCAGCTTTCATCCAATAATGGTGCTACCCGGATAAGTGAACGTTTCACTCGTTCTATTTGTATCCCGTTTACCTGAGTTTGTTTATTATAATTTGGTTTAATATTTATAAATGTATAATTAAATAAAATAGAAGATTACTTTATCTCAAGGACATCATGAGGAATTTTTATAGTAAACATTGACCGAATGTTGTATAAGTTTAATGTTTGTCGATGATAGTGTAGCATGTTCACCACATCGGAGCTGATGGTGCCGCTGAAATGCTGCTTGAAGAATAGTCAATGACAAAAATGTTTCCATGACAACTGCACACGGTTAGCTCATTATGTACTCTGCTGTTGTAACTTTGTATTAAATCACCTAACCTAACTAACTTAACGTAACATATCATAAGGTGAGGTGACTTGTGCGAGGCCATGCGTGCAGTTGTCTGGTCATCAACAAAAATTGATCTGCTCCGTAGCTCAGAGCATACTGCATTTGTATATCAGTCAAAATCTATTTTGTTTTATGTAACTACCAGTGCCATCTGAATTTAGAATATCGAAACTGTGTGACGTCTTTGATATGGATATTTACTAATTATTTGATTACCACTGTAATGGTCCACCGTTCACCGCCATTGTTCAAAGGTTAACCCCAAAATTAATGGAGCCTTGCCATTGGAGCAAGAAAATAAATGAAAATTGTTTGAATTGTAAAGATCGCATTTCTTTTCATTGGTAAGAACCAATATGTGTATAATGACTAGTTTAAACCGACGGAATCTGAACGAACACTGCGTCAGAACCTCGGTCCCCTGTTTACCCCATGTCCATCTTATTAACTATATAGTACATTATTGTACTATATTGATATGTGACATAAATGGAAAGGGAGAATTGGAAACCATATTTTGGATCAATATTGACTCTAAATTTCCTTAGAAAGTTATATATATTAGGTTGATGCATAATTTTCCCCTGTTTTTTTTTGTGATATTTTGTTTTTTGAATTTGACGTTTAATTGAAATTAATATAATTCTTTAAATAGAGTTACGAAATTAAAATGCGCAATCCCATATGAATCTACAGTTAATTTAAAAACATACATTAGTATTATTTTTTTCTAATTCTATGTTCAAAATAACTTATTAATTGTATCACCTTACACAAAAGTTATTGAAAATATATTAATACGTGGCCGGCCAAAGGTCACAGCCGAACCTAGCATTACGGTTAGCGAGACCCCTTCCTTGCTCATGACATATAAATAAATTAATATATGGGATTTTGCTAATTTATTAGGTCCCAGTCTAATTTAAATAGGAAGCCTCTAAAATGTATTGTTTGTATATTTTGAAATAATACTTTTGGATTATTAAATTGTTGGCGCATTGGTGTAATTTGTGGTGCACTCGGAATGTGACAAAGCTCATTCATTACAATATTCTACGGTTGATCTATCGCATACAATAAATAAGAATTAATAAAGAAAGGTCTTTTAGAAAAAATGAGTCTTTTATGTTTGAAAATATTATACAGATTTGTTTTCAGCCTTACTACCATGTAGCTAAATAAATAATCCCCACAATTTTTACAGCCAGTCCTGGGTAATTACTTTGTGGGTCGATATTCTGCAGACCGGTAACCGACATGTATATTTTCTCGACAAGCAGGCTCTTGTCAATACATCAAAAATGAACTCAATGTTACTTTGTGCGATACATTTGACTATTTTTAATCCTGCTGGTTTTCCCCTTCAAAGTGCTGCATATAATGTAAATATCTAAGTTTTATCTCAATAAAAACATTGTCAATTACGTTTTTGTGTAAATATGTATTTAGAAAATAATCTCAAAGTCATTTGTGTTGTAAAATTAACATAATTTAGTGTGTAATTACAAGACAGATATTAAAATTTAATATTCCACCCATGCTATTGTAACCAAAAACATTATTGTATTAGTAATGTGTCTTAAGCCTTAATAGATTAAATTAATCTTGCAACTTGTGAAAAAATTTCACAAAGGATATTTCGATATTTGTGTACAAAAGATATTATTTTATTAAATATACCGTTGACAAATTAAACACATAACCGACACTTTGGATGAAAATATATTAATAATGAATTTTTACAGATAAGAAACAATTACATTTTACCACATGCTAACTAAAATAGTTTAGACATATTCTACTTTAAAATTAACATTGTTTTTTTGTTATTTGGAATAATTTGCTTTTTGTCACATAGACGGTATTGTTTATTCGTCAACGATATGTCAGTGTTATTAAAAATGTATAAATTATGTCAAGCAATAAATTTTTTTGAAATGATTTTCGTTATATTCTTTGTTTTATAATTTATATTCTTCTTCTTCTTCAATGGGCTCATGGGATTTGGAAGTCCATGACCGCAGTCATCACAGTGCCATACATCCACCGGGACCCTGCCTCTCCTCCTTTATCCTATTAGATTATCACATATTGGGCTGTAAATCTTGTAATAAATAATTTTCAAAGACCTGTAACCTATTGTCGCCAAGCAGTAGTTAATGTTAGAGAACACGAAGATTGGTAAGCAGAGAGGATAGAGCGCCATACTCTTTGTGTCCTCGCACACTTGCCACATTTATTCATATTTGCGGTTGAGGCTTCTAACAGAACCATCTTCCAGTATCTGATTTACCTGGTTACGCCAGTGCTATCAATTGATAGTCTATTGAAGATTGCAAATAGTTAAAATATCCAAATTGCAAATGTGCGAAAGATATTAGTTTATGTCACTGTATTGAAAATTCTTAAAATTAAACAAAAGATATAATACCTAGGTATCAGGGGCGGTTGGTGACTTTTGTAGAAGATATGCTGTATAATAAGTTTATGCCTACTATCAAATATAACATATAATCGAAGGATATTCAGTGTTTAAATAATTCAGCCAAATTGTCAAAAATGCGTCACAAACAAATTCCACAAAACAATCCACTTGCTTCGTAATATGTATGCTTGTGCTGTGCATTTACCCATAAGCATTAAAGTTGTTTTTTGTAAGTTGGATGCTGTTGACGGCAGTATTCGAAGACCTTGACAAGCGGAACTGAATGCGCATGCGCGAAAATCTAACATTTTTAAACTTTGTGGATACGGAACGAATGATAGAATCCATTATTGCTGGTGTCTGTGTATTCCTAGATGTTTGAAAGTTGAAATGTAGGTATATGTATTTCGACACGCTCCGTGCGCGCGCTGTGTCGTAATGCGTGTTATGACTGGTCTCTACAGGACAGGACAAATTTATTTGCAGCTGTGCTGTTTTTGGTTAGTTCAAAGCTTTTTTACTCTAGAACATAACGGATGCGGAGCATCCAAAGCATGTATGAAGTACCGCGCCTGCTAGGTATGTATAAATTAATTGTTACAAAACAAAGGAATAGCAATATTTTTTACAATATATCATCTAGCAAGACTATGATTTTAATAGATTAACTTCAAGGTTTTAGAATAGATAAGGATTTTATGGTGTTCGTTGTCAAACAAATATTTATAATGATGCCAGATTTAATAGTGCACGAAATAGTAATTAAAAAATGTATTGAACGCGTGCTTCGTGCGGAAAATACCGCTGTAGTCTTTTTGGTGATAAAAAGTGAACTTTTATTACCCAAGATATTAAAATTTAACAATGAAATGAATCATAATGGTATGATAAAAACTTTACCAAAAAGGTGCGCTTAAAATGGCACATGTAATAAAACTTATTGTTTATTTATTTCTCAATAGAATTTTGAGTCTGGAAATTTTTTAGTTCAATTTTTATGGAAAACTTAAGGACTCCCTTTCAAAACTAATCAATATTTTCACATTCTTACGGGTTCTTATTGTGAATTTATAACGGAAGTTTTACACTAGATTATACTTTTTTTAAACTATTAGACGTTTACACTAATGCAAATCTAATATGTGCACTGAATAGTATTTGCAATAATTAAGACAATTGTGGCATTATAAGAAAGACTGCGACCATTAAAATCCCTGTCACAAAATCATCGAAAAATCTTGCATATATGAAATATATTTTTTTATAATCTTGAAACTAAGATTATGGAGACAAATCAGTATGTACAAATTAACTAAATGTTAAAAATTAATAGAATTACAAACCATTAAATTTGCAAGACATTGTATAATTTTTAATGGTTTTAAAACACTTTGAATTTATACAAACAATTTTTTAGTCACATGCTTTGGGGTATCAACTAATATTTAAGTTGAAATTTAGTTTTGTATCAAAAATACAATAATTTCTTAATAAATAATATTTATTTCGATCCCATTAATGTTTTTTTTTTTTGCTTCATTCCGACCCGACAGTCCGAGTGGTCACGATTGATGTCAAATTAGCACTCTCAAATTATTCGTATTTTCACGCATATTTTAGCCACAAATTAATGAATTAATATTGAACATATTCATAACATGAGTTAGAAATTTCGTAAATTAGGTGGTTTTTCATTGATTTTATGGGAAAACATTTTTTTAAACAAACTAAACATTTTATGCATGTCATTTTGTATGTAAGTTGCAATTTAATATTCAGTATATATTTAACACCTTTGTCTTTTAAACACAGCAAAATATTATATAATTATGAAACAAATAGATCACACAACACCAAAGTGGTATATTTAAATCGATCTCTGTAAATAAAATGAAGCTGTCACAACAATTTTGAATGTTTATCCTCGCTCCTCATGTTGTGGCTAAAGTATTTAATTAGCTTGATTGTACAATAGGTGTTGCAATTTTAAGTTCCTTGATGATTGAATTCTGTACACGTATCGCCAGAACCACATCTCTATGTTACTTTTCTTTATGTTACCATCATCATCAGCCCGTGACAATTCACTATTGGATATAGGCTTTTCTTAATGTTCTTCAGTCTTATTATCTCCTGTTCTGCCGCATCCAGCTGCTCGCGGCAACTCGCCTTCCGTCATCAGTAAGTAGAGAAAAATTGTAAAGATGAGATCTTAAAATTTTGAACAGTTTACTAGTAATTTAAGGTTTTTGATTAAAATCCTGGTAAAAATGTTCTTAGGTATTCACGGCTGTTCAGAATCTTCTATGTACAGTTTTCTGGGCTAATCTGCCGTGTATATCTGACCTTTCTGCATTGCAGGGTCTATCATCAGGGCTGATGTCAACATCAGACCTGATGATGGTAGAGCGTGTTTACATATATTTTTTTTTCAATAACATAACATTATTATTTGAAGGGTACGGGGAAGAATTGTGCGTTGTCACCCAATAGTCGAAAATAAGTTGATTATGCCAAATCGTACTTCAATTCTAGAATTACCTTTTCACAATACTTGATGGTTAAAAACCTGCTATGTCATCCTGATATTCGATCTCGAAAATACATTTGACAGGTTAAATGTATTCATTACATGTAATAACTTCCATTATAAATTCTAGCAAAGTGACAACCCAAAATCAATATATTTATCAAGGCATCAAATATTTTAATAACCTTCCCATCACAATTAGAACAATTACAGACTACTATCAATTTGTATCTGAAGTAAAAAACATACTCCTTCTCTATACACGAGTCCTACTCTCATAGAGAAGAAATAAATGTTACATAAAATATATTGTTCCGCACAGCTTTCATAAGCTACGGATGTGATAGAAAGTGGCCCGAAAAATGAACGCACAGAAAGGGGCCACTTTTCCGTGTCACGGGAACATTCCACCCGGCACCCTACGCCTCTGGAATCCCCACGCCGCTGCGTCAACGGACCGCCGAGTGGAGGGGGAAGCGGGCCGCTGCGAGACTCCGCCCCCGCCAGCGCGCAGGAAAGAAGCAATATTTTAAGTTAGCATAACTAGACTTAGAAAATTATTTCCGATGTACATTATATTTTAATAATAAGAGAATGAAAGGGGCGATCGCCCGGAGATAATATTACGCACCTTAAAAATCGTTTAGGTATTAAAAATGAGTTTTTTAAGTTTAAGGTGCGATAATTAATTCCCCGGGCCGTCGCCCCGTGTGAGACTTATCAGGCATCGCGAGGAGAAATAAAGACTATAAGATAAAATACTCGCGGTGCCTGAAAAAGCAGAACTTTGAGGAGGAGAGGGAAAATGCCGGAGAAATCTGAAATCTGGCGGCGAGAAAAATGAACCAAGTTTCAAGATCTCGCCGCCAGGGGGTGGCTACGCTGGACCGCGGCGGGGGGACGGATCCGGCATCGTGATTGGTGGAGATCTCCCGGAGCCTGTTGCGCTCGTGATGTTCTTCATATTAAATAAATAATGGTCCAGCGGCTGCAGAAGGCACTCTCGTTTCTCGCACCGCTGGACTTGATAAAGCAAATTGGACTTTTTATTTCACCTCATCTTTTGGACCCCTGCTATAACTACAACTACTGGATCTTCTGGCTTCCTGACTTCTGCTACGACTTTGGACACAGACCCGGAAAATCACCACGACATCGGCTGCTACACTGGATACGACTTGGACCCCCCTGGACCGCTGCACCACGCTGCAGATAATCGCATTCGAGACACCAGAGCGGACCGGCGAACCACCCTGTATACAGTTCTTGTTTCCTGTACGGAACATATATGTATATCCTACTGATAATTCTAAAATGTATTATATTTTCTAATATTAAAATAAAATAAAAACAATACACAACACGTTTTCTCTGTATAATTTAATATAATTTTTGTTTTCATTATTGCGGTCTTAAAACCCTGAAGATTTATTAGAAACTTAAAAAAGTACGTATATCATTTACCTCATAACTTTTCTTTTACCGACATAATTCTATTTTATTACAAAATCGTGCAGGCCGTTATCCTTATATAATATTTAACATTTTAATTTGTGGTCATTTTGTTTCTGACTGTGAACGGCGACTATTTTTTGTAAAGGTATTATTCAATAAATTTTTCAGTGTTGTATTGTTAATACAGGAATTAGAAAATGGAGAAATGTTCAAGCTGAACAATATTTTTTCCTTTTAATTATAACTTTTCTTTGTTAAACTTTAAATTTGTAATAATACTGTTAATGCAACTGTAATTGTGTGATTGGTATTCGATTGAAACGGTGATTGGTAACTGACATTTAACTGTTGGAGATTTAACTACTAGTGTATCAGTGCTTGCTCACCGAATTACCATCCATTGTTACAATCAAACACAAATGTCACAACCAGAGTTAAAATCACTGGTTTATGGTCATTACTAATAAGGCTTCTGGGTGGTATAATATTTGATGGTAGTCTTTCTAGTAATTGGACTTTTCTATTTCTAATACAATATTAATGAATACAAGATCAGAATATCGAGATTGCTTTGAGTTTTGTACTGAAATCATTGACAGTTGTTATTTATTTATCATAAAAGAAAACTAATAGAATTTGAAAAAAATTTACACACTAACAATGATTATAAAGACCCGTGTCCACAATGATCTCTGAGAGTTGAGCAAAACAGCGATTTATGATTTGTCTGTTTTATACACGAATTGGAATGACATACCTAGTATACCTTTAGCGACTCTCAGAGATCAAAATCTCATTGATAGATTATGGACCATAAGGGAGATTTGTAGATTTAATTTTAAAATCAATCAAACCCATATATATTTGACGTGCTCCTTGATCTAGTAGTAAGGCATTCATCTAGTGGTTCAAGCCTCATCCCAGAACACCATCAAAGTAGTCATATTTTCATGGTATAAGCGAATAGCTTAGTTTGAAAATGGTAATGAAACTGTTGACAGTATTCTGTGTACACATCCATATTTGAAAATATTTTGATTATAGGAAATACAGTGGAATCCGGATATTATAATCACGAATAATATTATCAATTGGTTATCATAATTAGTCGGTTCCAAAACCCTGTATATAAAATTTCCTTAAAGTAATCCACCCATTATAATCATACTTCAGCTATTGTTATCAATATATGGATACAAAAGAAGTAAATTCCTACAAAATGATCCTTTTCTTGGAAACTTTCTAACATAAGTGCGCGACAATAATTCTTAGAAAATGGATTCTGAAGCATAACTGTTAGTTATACGGGCCGCACGAATGGGTACATACATGACATACACCGGACTCTCTTTTTACACGGTTTCAAAATAACATGGTGTTACATCCCTCGCATGTACGTACTACTCAGTACTATGCGCAGAGAGGTATGCGGAAGGGGGCTAGGATAAAGCGGGGCCAGAATGAATAATAATAAATTTGGTCAGAATGTGTTAAAACTAACCTAACCTAACCTAACCTAACCATATTAGCCCAAATACAACTGAACTGCATTCAGATATCATAACTGTGGCACATGTAATTGGTCGAGAAGGCTTTGAAGAGCTTACGATTGATCATATTGCTGAATTGACTGCCGATGAAGTTCTCAACGAGAAAGAAATACTCGAAACTGTTTTAATAGGAGGTTCAATAACAGCGTATTCAATCCTCGAAGGACTGAATTGCAACTGGCTAATAAACTTGGAAATTATTTTATAACAAATGATCACAACGTAGAATGAGCTCTACAATTTCAACATGATTTGACAGCTTGCATGGCTTGTTACCAAGAGTCCTATAAGCAACTCACAAAAAACAGTCACAGCGATCGATTACAGAATTTTTGTTTAAACCCAGTAAACCTGAAAATTTGGAAAGAAATATTACAAAGGCTCTAGATATCTCAAGTGATGAAAGCGATGTCGTACCAAATGTGCATAAACCGGTTCGTCTATTGTCTGATAGTGATAGTGAATAATCTTTGTTAATAAAATGAAGATACAATAAACAATTTTTAATATTTTTTTTTAATATCCTGAATTGATTTTTATACAAGGAAACCAACCAATCATTATTTATTATTTTAGTATACTTTTTACACGGTCTTTTTTTACACAGTGGAACGCAATGTTAATGGTTAATGTGTTATTGATGTGGTTTAGTGTTATTTGATGACGATGGACGTGTTGATAGATGATTACAAAGTGATCAGTGTATCCTCTTACGATTTAATTTTATATAAATCGTGTTCAATAATTATATTTTTCATCTTCTGCTTAATGTTATCAGTCGGCTATTGTTATCAAAAGTTACAGGTCATAACAAGTGGATTCCACTGTATCTATAAATATATAAAGATAAAATCGTGAAATTAAATCACAAACTTTTTTATTATGCGTGTATAATACAAATAAGTGAATGTATAAAAAAAAATTGCAAGATTCAATTTGTAATTTTATTACTTCCACAGAAATAAACCATAGCTTTTATTAATATCTCAATTTATTATATTACAGATGGAGAATAAGGTTGTTTTGGTAACGGGATCAACAGGTTTGATTGGACATGGAATTAGAAAGGTTGTGGAACAGGAACAACAAAATGGTGGGGCAACCATTGACAAGGAAACTTGGATTTTTGTCAGTTCCAAAGATGGTGATCTCAGGTATTGAAATAATAATTATTTTTATTTAATTTTAATGACCAAAATTCTTTGTATAAAAAGATGTAATACTTGAGTTAACGAACAACTGATTGGTGAATTTTCTATTGGGTATAAATATTTTACTAGCAGATGAACGTATTGTCAACAAAAAGCAGAAATTATTATTTTTACAGAATTTTAACAAAGTGATTTTTTTTGTTGTTGTTCCTGTATAGTTAAGTAATCAGAATGAAATAGAGATGTGTAATCTATGCGTAGTATAATGTGTGTACAATAACACGTTGACACACATGTTGCGCATATTGTGTACGGCGAGATGCACAAATGCCTCCATTATA
Source organism: Eubasilissa splendida (assembly GCA_031772225.1). Lineage (NCBI taxonomy): Eukaryota > Metazoa > Arthropoda > Insecta > Trichoptera > Phryganeidae > Eubasilissa > Eubasilissa splendida. Next base: position 2,817,288 of record CM062863.1, on the reverse strand, counting down.
TAGGAACTGAATATCATATACAGACATATTGCGAGAAGGGAAGATAGCTTGCAGAAGCTTGTTGCGGTGGACCATGTCGAAGGATGAAGAGGAAGAGGAAGATCTCTCATCCATTGGACCGACCAAGTGGAAAAGGTAACAGGCACTTCTCTGGTGACAACCCTCAGATCAGAGAAAAGCAGAGGAGCATAGTCAGGAGAGCGGGAGTTCATGGAAATTACGATCCTTAATTATAAGGGATGATATATAATATATACAGGGTGGCCCAAAAAAAGTGAGAACATTTTGTAAAATGTGATATAATTTCATCAAAATTAGTTTAACAAAATAATAATTAATAATTTACTTACTTACCTATTTACCTATATTACGTTTTATTTCAACAATTTCTGGTCGCCATCTTTATTATTAATTTTCCCATTGTTTATATTTGGTTTTTTCAAATAGTAGCCCAGAATGACAAAAATCACTGCAGAAGACCGTATTCTGATCAAAAATTTGCGAATTGTAAAACGTTGGGGTGCTAGGAAAATGATCAAAGAGTTTCAAAACAAAGCCTGGAATATAGCTAGTCATTACAGCATAAATGGACATCACAGCAGGACGGAGCTCCATCTCACACAGCCAGAAATACAATCAACTTTCTTCGTCGTGAGAATGTTAATATCATCGAGCCAGGCATGTGGCCACTGAATATGGGGTGTTTTGATGATTTCTGATTAGCTAAATATTTTGCAAATAAAATTCCATTAAGAATTATAATTATTAATTATATTATGTTTTGAAATAACTCGGATGTTACAAGATGTTCTCACTTTTTTTGGGCCAGCCTGTATATAGGAGGGACTTAAGCCTCTGGTGTCACCATCGTCGCAGCCACCAGTGTCAGAGGAACGTTTGGGGGTGTGATGTATGAGAGGGTGACTGAGTTAAGTGGAGAGGGATGTGAGAACTGTCACTTGTTGTGTGGCTGTATGCATGCGTGTCCGCCAGGAGAGTGTGAGTATGAGTGGGTAGGAGGCGAGCTTTATAAGTTGCCGCATTAGTCTAAACAGAGTCTGAATTGAAACATACAAATTGTGTGACATCATGCTATCAGCTACACCTGCTGCTGTGGAAGAAACCAGTTGAAAAAACTAGTGCAATATTTTTTTGTCATTCTTTTTGCAGTTAATAACTGTACGCATCGAGAAACTTTATCGGGATTAGAATATTTATTTCTTGTTTGAAATAAAGTCCTGAAAGTGTATTTTTTGGCCGCAAATCGAAGCTGAACTATAATTTTAAAACGCCGTTATAGCGAAAAGCTGTTAAGGGGTTAGGACGGTGGTTAAATGAAATAAATGTGATTGGCGTGTGTTGAAGGTTTATTGTCTGTATGATAATAACAATGAAAACAAGGCAGACATAGAATGAATAGAGTGAATGAATGATGTAGAAGGTGCATGAAATGAAATGAATTGGCGGTCTTGCTGACTGCCTGGCGGTGAATGCTTGAGCCCGACTTGTAGTAGCAGCCGGCAACGCTGTCGCTAGCGTCGATGCCGACTGAGATGGCGGTAGATTTGAATTATGATCGCTACAGCTGTATAAGGAGCAGCCGTATAGCGAGTTATGTGTGTATTTAATATTATGAAAACATATATGTCACATGAGGTTCAGAAAAAAATTGACCATTTTAAAAAATATATTTTTTCTAGGAACAAATCCTGTTTGTAAATGGAGAAATGAAAATGATTGCTGAATTAATTTATGTATTACATATATCCCAGTAAGCTGTTCTTTTCTTATGAAGGTGAATGCAATGGGAACCAAAGTTACCCGTGGAAACAAACAAACAGCTATTTATATTATATTATGTGGGAAAATATGGGAGTATAGGTATTACAGGGCTTACAACCTGTCTTCGGCTGGCTTAAGTGATCACTTTACATGTAATGTTCACCATTCTACCCACAATCAACCTCCATATCTATAAAATTTTTGGAAGTTATATATATGTTAACATATAGAAACATTTCAAGTATTTAACTACAACTGTCACTATCTATGGTCTGAAATTTGATATTCATTCCCCTGAAATAGCATAGATGTCACTAATAAGAAACTTATTTTAGAAATATAGAAGCTATATTCTTTAACTGTATATATATAATACACCTGAAAAGTACATTTTCAATTTGATATATTTCCTATTTATATCATATATTTGGTGGTTAGGTCGGTGGTTAAATGAAAGAGATGTAGATCTGTATGCTGAGGTTTATTGAGTCGGATGAAACAATGAAGATAGATGAGATTGAATACAATGAATGAGTGAAGATGTAGAAGGTGTGCGTGAATTCCGAAGTGAAGCGAGTCGGCGGTCGGAGCGCGTGGGCCGGCAAGACCGCCGTTGTGAAACGATGAAACTGGAGAGACTGCTTGGCGGTGAATGATCGAGCCAGACTTATAGCAGCAGCTGTCGCTAGCGTCGATGCCTACTGAGATGGTGGTGGGTATGATTTAGGTTTTACTTGGATGTACAAAACATGTTTATTGTTCTTTATTAATCAATTTACTATTAATTTATTAATCCGTTTACCATTTATAAAGGACACAATATTGTTCCTTGTAGATATAAAACTCAAACGGAAAAATTATTTGCTAAATATAAACCCACACACGTAATACATTTGGCTGCCTTGGTGGGAGGACTTTTCAAGAATATGCAAAGTAACCTGGATTTGTTGGTGAGTAATCATCGCCCTCTTTTAAATCCTATTCCTTCATGTCTTGGCAGATTGAAAAATAACAATTGTCAAATATATAATACTCTTATTAAACGTATGATGAACAATGATCAACATAACCTCTATTGCCATGTTCCCAGGCAGTTGTGTGTCATGTTAGACTTTGGCCATGAAAAGTGTAGTATGTGTATCTTGTTAGCGCTGGAACAGTGTGTATTTACTATTAAGTGGGTATTGTTTATGTTAATTAATTAAGTTAGATTGTACTGTGGTAGATCTTCCCTTCTTTTGATCATCATCATCAGCTATCCCCTGTGTCCGAGAAAGGCTGTCTTTAATTAGTAACAAAGCTTAAAACCCATTGGAAGTGTCTTTGGAAGGAGTAGACAGTAGGGTTCTCTATTCTATGATATTTTTATTATTCTCTTTAGTAGGGACCTCGATTCTCATGAGATTAAATTGATGTGTACCCGGATGTTGGACTTGAATTGAACATTGACAGAAATAACAGATTATATATATATTTGGGGGTTAGGACGGTGATTAAATGAAATAAATGTCAATTGCGTGTGTTGAGGTTTATTATGACAGTATGATATGACAATGACAATGATTGAAGAGTTGCGGTCTTGCTCGGTGAGCGCGATCCAGCAAGACCGCCGTTGTGAAACGATGGAACTGGAGAGACTGCCTGGCGGTGAAATGCTTGAGCCCGGCTTGTAGCAGCAGCCGGCAGCGCTGTCGCTAGCGTCGATGCCGACTGAGATGACGGTAGATTTGAATTCCGATTGCTACATATATATATATATATAACCTTGATTCACGAGGGAAATGTTGATGTTCGATAACCTTTCTTAAATCCACAATGGACACACATTTTTATTGACTATTTAAAAAATGTATAAATTAATAATTGTGTTAATTATAATCGGTGGTTCTGAAAATATTCACAAAAAATTGTTTCTGTACCTTCTTTATCTTGGAACTCCTGTACCGAGATTTAGTTAAGATTTAGACATTTGAATTACATTGAGCTAACAATCTCATTCTCATTGTAAAAGTATTTATAATACTTATTTTAAAGAAAGTAGGGCTTAATTAATTCCACAATTTAATACGTTTTGAAGAAGTCATTTTACATTTCAGAGATATAATATGTTAATCAATGACACAGTTCTGCAAACCTGTCATGAGTTTGGTGTCAAGAAATTGGTGTCCTGCTTGTCTACGTGTATATTTCCCGACAAAACAACATATCCCATAGATGAAACTATGGTGAGCATCAAGTTTACATTTTTAAAGATAAATTGTGAGAATACTATTACTACTAAATGCTTCGACTGTATGCTAACTTTTAATGTCACACTCGGCGTGTCTCAGGCGTCGTGCTGGTTAAGTTGTATTTATTGGCAGTACTGAAAAAAGCTAGGATCTGGTTTTGTAAATGACTTGTAATTTTTTTTGGAAAATATTGTTGATGAGCTGCGTATATTTGACATCTCAACTAGTGATGAGCTCAAAATCACGAACTGTAAATCTTTGAGTCACACTCACTATCAGTGATTAAATATCTGGGAATATCGTGATTCGTGATTCATTTTTTTATTTTATTTATATTTGGTTGTGAACCGTGATTCGGCGCATGTGCATATGAAATGAAAATATTCATGAAGGAATGACGTTATAATTTGTGATAAGCGCCATCTAGTAGATTCTGCTAAAACGTTTTACGCAATTGATCTGAAATTTGAAAGAAAAATAATCTTACATTTTTTTAATGGTTTTTATTCTCTTTTGTAATATTAAATTGGATATATATTAATTATATATACTAGAATATGTTTTTTATACAAATGAAGTTTGAATAATATAAGTAAATACTCTTAAAGTTTTTAAAAAAAAATATTTTGTGTATTGTGATATCGTGCAGCGCGTGCGTATTTGTAATGAAACTGTGATCACAGTCACAGTTTTTAATCACTGATATTATCGAATACCAATCACAATCACACCAGTGAGTCAAGAGTAGCATTTTTTCTCATCACTATCTGCAACAAATCCAACCACATCAAACTTTATCTACAACAGTGAGCAAAAGATTCTGACAATTCTTGGACCACTTTATGCATCAAAGCTAGAAAAGGAGATAATCCTGAGCACAACTTTGGGCTTAAGAAGATCTGTGCCACATATTGCATCTCACTGGAGGACTTGTGAAGATGCATTACAAGCCAAGTCTCATCTGATTGAGGTGACTATGTATCAATACTGACATAAAGGAGAAAAAAAGAATATTTGATATTTGTAAACTTGTCATATACACGAACTACAATAAAACTTGGCAATGGCACGTGTTACCATGCCAAAACTTCAGCTTAGAATTCCCCAAGGAAATCATTTCACAAAAAAACGTATGTGTACCATATATATGGTTCAAAAAATACGGTAGCTTGGAGCCTGTAATCGTTTTATTGAATTTTTTTCAGGTTCACAATGGCCCACCTCACATCTCTAACTATGGCTATAGTTTTGCTAAAAGATTAATTGACATTGAAAATAAGTAAGCTTGGTTTTCTTTATTGTTAGAATAATATCATCATCTGTAATGATTATCATCATGTTATAAGACATGCTGGACTTAAGCACTAAAAGTATACAGGGCGTCACATAGTTAGTTGTCTAAAGTTTAAAAGAGTATTTTTCATTAAATTTTGAAAAGAACACTCAGAAAAACGGCGATAAACGACACCAAAGTTAATTTATTTTCAATATTTATCACTCATCTTTTGTAAAATATTGAATAATATTATTCCATTCCCCGTGGGTGACTCATATATGAGTCACCGTGTTTCACCCACCGCTAAAGCATACATACCAAAATTATTTGGAATCGTTATCCTACTGACATCTGTCAATATTTGTCAAGGATTATTAGCCATCTTATAAACAAACACGAAATAATAAAAGTCCTCGTATCGTCCAGTATTGCTCAGTTATTCAAATTCTCAAACTCAGTTTATGCGTGTTGAATGCAATGCGTTTCAAACTATAGAGTTAAATTTAATGTCGGTATTTAAAAACTTGTAAATAGTGTGCATTAGTCTCAGAAATCAGCGCCCGTGCAGATCACTACTTCACTCTAGTACGTATGAATATCACCACAAATGGCGCAAGTGGTGGCTGTTGTGTTCTCTCATGGATAATTTTGTTTACATTATTTTGTAATTATGGTTATGTTTCTGTATTTGTTTATGTTCGCGAGGATACTTGAGAACCTTTGTTTTCGATTTTTTAAAAACAAATCATAAATTTGTTGCATTATCATAGTGTAAAGTCGTAAATTGTAATGCCGCCAAAGTGTGCCGCGTATGAAAGATGTTGTGTGTATTTATGAACGCGATCAATGGGTTAAATATATTTGTGTTTCATTTTATAAAATTATTTGCTTTAGTACAAGTCAAATAAAATTATCAAAAACTTAAATGGTTAAAACGTGACTCAGTAAATGAGAAAACATATAATTGATTAAAAGAAATAAGCTTAGTAGAAAGGATAAATGTTTTTTTCAATGTGTTAGACATTAGTAATACATTATCCCTTTTGATGCGTGCATTTGAATCGTTTGGCATTGACTGACGAAAATGTGAAGAACATTTTACATTTTTCATTGAAAAATAATAATTAAGTTTTTTTCTTCTTTGTTTACTTTTCTACAAATACTATAATAATGTATAGTTAATAATACTTTTCGACCAATTGACAATTTTACTCTGATAGTATTTATTATTTCATTCTGTGTACTATAATACAGTCATTAGGTTCAGATTTATAAAATGAATTATGAGGTGAGCTCAATTTAACAATGTCTGACTTATTATTTGTATCCAGGGCGTACAATGGCCAATACGGCTGCGTGTTTACTTCTGTTATCCTCTCCAATGTGTTTGGGAGCCATGACAACTATCATCTGGAGGACAGCCACGTTATCCCCGGGTTAATAAGAAAGATGCTTATGGCTAAAGAAAGAGGTATGACAAGTAATCTTCAATATGTTATTATACGGATGAATCATTTCTCCCTTCAAGTCTTGTTTAGACTCCCTTTACTCCCCTTAGTTTGCAAAGTTTTTCCAATATTAATAGATTTCGTCTGTATGTGAAAGTATGTTTTTACTTTTTTCTCTAGGTCCAATATCAATGGAGTTATGAATTAGTAATTAAAAAAAATATATAGGTTAGATAAACAAGAAGAAGAATAAAGAACTTAATTTTTCCTCTAGAATCAATATATAGGTATTTTCGTAGAAAGCAATCACTTTGTGTCATCATGCGCGTTTGGTCAAAGGAGCAATTGAAATATACAAACACCCAGTGAACATTAATAGGGGTGACGGCCTAAAATTAAAAATATCGTGGTATCCGGCGCTTCAAAACCTTAGGAGTCGAGGAGCCCTCGTAGGTAGTGATCCAACAGTAGATGGAACTTAACATAACACAACACTACTCACTTCACACAACACCTGTTTTCGACACGGTAGTGGAAGCCAGTACCTAATAAACGACAGACCCTGCTTTCGACACAGTACTGCAAGCCAGTACTTAACCACAACACTAACAGTCATACATCACATCAGCCCTGATGATGGACCTCGCAAACGTCTGCACTCCATTTTTTTGACAGCTTTGAAAATTCTTTTTTCTGATATATTCAGTGTTGCTTTATTTTTCTTTGTTAGAGTCCAGGTTTCTGACTCATAGATAAGCACTGGTCTTATCAATGTGATACTACGCAATAGTTGAGGACTGACCAATACCATAGAACATATTTTCGAAATCCTTGACTACAAGCATTGAACATTTTAACCAAACTGTTTTTGAACTAATCACACTTATTGAAAAAATATTTGACATTCCAGGAGATGACACCTTTTATGTGATGGGATCAGGAAAACCACTGCGTCAATTTATTTACAACGAGGATGTTGGAAAGATTATGCTGTGGGTAATGAGAGAGTATTGTAGTGTGGAGCCAATTATTATAACTGGTAATAAGCTTGTATTATATTAAAATTAAAATAAAGCACACTGTTATGTGTTATATTTTATGTTACGTATTAAAAAGCGTCAATAAGGAAGCGTGTAAGTGGAAACTGCTCTGGTGCCTCAGAGATATGGCAGTAAATTCTAATCCGCAAGCAAAACGGCGATTAATAAATCATCTCCCCAAACGTTTTGCGCATGTATTTGAATGATGCATCCATTACACACATGCCTTAAGCGATCAAAGTCTCATTGATAGATTATTGTGGATATGGGTCATAGTGTGCATGCGTGCACACAATTTGTCATCATAGCGCACACAAAAAAATATATCACGGACATCATTTTTAACAAGATGTAACTTTATGTGATGTTTTCAATCAAAGGTTGGCGACCATGTTGATTTATCCTGTATAAGATCACCAACATTTTGGTCATTGAACCACTTTCTCAGATTACACAGCCAAGATAATTTCTTTCTATCTACACCTCTGCTACTTTCTATCTTTCCCTGCATAATGAGTTGTAAAATATCATATTTTTCATTGCTGATAATATGTCTAAAGTATGTAGTTTTCTTTGACAGTCATTATTAGTTCTCTTGACTTATTTATACATCGGCATCTTCATTAGTAATGTGGTCAATTCAGGCCCTACCGGTATGCATTGGTATATTATTGATAGAATCGGCGTTAACTTTGTAGAGTTTCATCATAATGGATGGATATAAATGAAACAATGTTATCACTCTACTTGAGTTTATTAGCACTACTCGAGTTTCGAGAGAAAGAGTAATTCTCATCGTCAGGTGAAGTATTAAACTAACTACACATAAATATAAAGTTTAGAAGTTTAGAAATAAAAAGAAATTTGATCTCGGGTATTAATTTGTTAGACGATATTGCATTTTCTAACTCATCTCCTCTCCTCTCAATATTCCCATTAAAACCATCCCTCCACCGTCCACCATTAACTCTGCCCCATCCCCCTCCATCTATCAGTACCTAATTACTTGTGTGTCTACCACCTAAGCCTTGTCGATGAGTTAAATGGAATGGAGGATGCGAAAAAGTATAGATATGGCCAAGAATGCTACATATAAATTGACCAAAAAATATATTTCGACGTTTCCATTTTTATCGTTTATTAGTAGAAAATATTTGCCTATCGTCGATGACAGTTTCTAGGCCCTGCAGGATCTTATATTGTGGTCACTATGCGGACTATCTATAGATTTTTTTATATATTACATTTTTATATACACAATTGTATTTATAATGGGTTAAGAGCTAAACACTTTCCACTTTGTGTATGTAGTTACTTTTTTGTATAAATTAAAGACACATAAATTATGACAGTTAAAATATTAGGATTTTTCTTTAAAAATATTGCTGAAATTTGTCTGAGAATGAAGGGGATATTGATCAGGGGCGTGCAGTGCATACAAGCAAAAAAGCTGTGCATAACTAAAAATTCTGGGAAACAAATACAAATTTAAAATTGGATTAACCTTAATGAAAACATTATTTTGCCATTAGTGCCATTTGTGTACCAGTAGAGACTTTAATTGCTTAGTTCTAAAAACTCATCGCTGTACTCATGGCGCTCTTTTTTCATTCGCCACATTGTGCTATTTACATTACTCAGTTCTGTCTGTAAGCTAGTGAATTACTCGAGTCATATAAATAGCTATTTATTGAATTGAAAATTCCTTTTGGTTGATCCGTTTTGTATGGAGTCGTTACCTATGCTGTTTATTAACAGAATACCATTAGAAAGGGTTACAACTGCGTGCAAATCATTGAAGTGTCTACTTCCTCTTTTACTAATTTGCGAATTTTACTATCTTACTGTTTTTAACCTGTTGATTTCATGATTATTCTTAAACTTTGGTGCATGGATTGGTTTTTGATTTGAGAAAAACAAAAAGCAATTGGCATAATTATTTCCTACGTTAACCTTTAATAAAAATAATTATTTCCTTTAGTTATTGCGTGAAGTATTTTGAAACAATAAATTAATTATGTTCAGTCATAGAAAGTGTTCTTAAAAACGTCCATACATTTTTTATATGGGTAAGAAAGTATTATTTTATGTTAAAACTTAAACTTTAAAAACACTATTAACAGTTCTCTAAAATTATAAATAAATACATGATAGGGTCGTATAAACAACAGATTTATTTTGTCCAACGAATTTTGTTAAACGAAAGTACATATATTATATATAATTGTCTAATATCATTGATAACAGCATAACCTAAATCTATACCTACTGCACCCCACTGATATTGATATAGTAGAGAATGTTTTTGTTATGCGTAAGATGAAGAGATCTTGTAACACGCAAAATAAAACATGCAATTATCATTGCAGATAAAAACTTATCATTCTTATAGCTCGTGTCAATAGAATGAGAAACAATAAGATAAATCTTAGTACCATGTACACGCGGTACAGTGTCTACCAATCTCAAGCTGAGACCTGTACATATAAATGACGTTTGAAAGGAAGAAACAAAATTTAAAGAGTTATTAATTAATTAAGAGACTCGACTGACTCAAACCAATAGTTATACATATCACATTGTGATCAACCATAGATATGTACAACTATTAAATAACAAACATTTATTAAGTTTTAACTGCTGCTGGGAAGATTCAAATTAACCAAAATAAAAAACGGAACATCAATGGTCAATGGCTGACATAACTGATGTATAACAAGTATGAAGTAAGGAGCGAGATGACAGATCTACATGGTAGATAATAAAAACTGAGAGTCTTGTGGGAACATAATCCCCGTCTCCGAGATTGTCTCGAGTCAAAAATCCCATTCCCGGGCCATTAGGATGTACTGAGTGCAGAATATAAATAGATTTATTTTATCTCTCTTTCTTATTTCTTTAATATTCAAAGAGCAAGCAGATTTGTTATCTCGAGCAGGTCATGCAGGTTCGCGGGGTTATATTAAACTGACTTCTTAAAGTTTATCAGTAATGTTTACGATGCACTACAATTGTATTTTTAGTGGATCCAGAAGACGAGATATCCATTGGCCATGTCGCAGAGGTGGTGAAGGATTGCCTGGACTATGAAGGAAAGTTGGCGTACGACACCACACAACCCGATGGACAGTACAAAAAGACCACTTCGAATAAAAAAATACGTTCATTCTTACCAGATTACAAATTTAAAAATTTCCATCTAGCAATTAAGGAATCTGTCGATTGGTATGTCCAAAATAGAAACACAGCCAGGAATTGATTTTACAATGTTTTATTTACTTGTAATTTACAATGTTTTATTTACTAGTAATTTACAATGTTTTATTTACTAGTAATTTATTTAATTAGTGTGTTTATTGATTTTGATTTGAAATTAAAATGTGTAGAAATTAAAAATTATGAAAAATGACACTGCACGTTATTAATTAATCATCATCTGCACTGATTGTACAACCTCTATTGGGTCTTGGCCTCTTCAAGAATTTTCCTCCATTAATTTCTATTGCACGCTGTTTCTCTCCAGTCCCGAGTTTCCAAAATAGACGTGTATTGAAAATATTGTCATAATCACATTGGTGATTGCTATTCAGTCATCCGCTCAATCACCAAAATGTTCTTATTTTAACAAACCTTGGGATGTTTATCTCATTATACAAAGTATAGAGTTCATTGTTGTAACAATTGCGCCGAAATACATTTTATAAAACTAACCTAGATATAAGACACATCTTTATGTTGAGACTCGTTCAATATTTCCACGCTAACAACAACTCATCTCAAGCAATAAATCATGGACACAACACAAGACAAACAACAAACATCTACAAACCAGTTCCGAGAGCAACAATGACATTTTATCAAAGATTCTACATGTTCTTAGCTATGAAATTATACAACACACTCAGTACCAACTGGAAATCATTTAATTCCAATAAGATTACACAAATATGGACCCAATATATGATCCAATCAGGTAGAGATGATTCAGAAGCATGGCTATCCAACATTCTAATATAATTTATACAATACCTACACTAATAACTCACTAGTCCTATAACACTCCCACTACATATATTTTAATTTTATTTTTACTTTTTTATACATATTTTTAACTCTCTTTTTATTCCTGTTGATGATTTAAATAATATCACAACAGCATGAAAAAAAAAAACTGTCTACTTTAACACAGACTTCAGTCTAGCAAAGCAGCCAGGACAACGCTGTATATATCAGAGGTGAAGTCTACTCCATCCCACATAATAAACTATGAGTATTATGTCTTATGTTTATTATGTATAATATATTCACCTCTGTTAGAACAAAAATATGTATGTCATCTGTAAATAAATAAATAAAATAAAAATCCAAAGTTATTCTTCAAATAATTCAGGGTAGCGACATGTCGAGTGTGCAGCTTACAGGGTGGTAACTTATCGGGTGCGCGCAACAACAACACACAGGCACCCAGGGTTCTTCCAAGCCATTCTTATTCTTCATTTATTCTTTATAGTCAGCATGCATATGTAAACACTGGTCTGATGAGCGTTTTGTAAACTAAAATTATAGAGTTTCTGGACAACAGTCGAGAATAGTAAATTGTAAATCAAAATTAAGAATCTTATGTTGTTACAATTATTAACAGTTCAATGTTACGCAGGGATGGACTGATGGTGGCGCACACGGGCTCTTTGTTAAGTTAAACTGGGATCAGCAAGTACCTTTTTAAATTTATTACCAGTTCATCTATTGGTATATTAAAAGTATTACTGAACATAAGAATTCTTTATCTTTTTAAAATTTGTTATTAAATAGTTTATTTATTGCTGGTGTCTAAATTGTCTAAAACAGGCACCAAGTGAACTATTTGATCATTTCAAGTGACCGACTTGAGTTCCGCAAATGAAGTATAATATATAAAAATAAATTATAAAACATAAACACGTGTAGCGTGGTCGATAGAGAGGTGGTCTGAACCCTTTCCGTTATTTAAAAGGTGTGCACGCATCCATCAGGCGCGGGCCAATGAGAAAGAGAATGCCTATAAATAAAGTTCATAAATTATTAATGAACTAAAACTTGATAATTATATTTGTTTTTATAATAATTAGAATTATAATTTAGCTTTTTATGTTTAGTTTAAAAGTATATTTCAATAATTTTCTTAATAAAATTTATTATATTATTCACTAACGGACTGTTTTAAAATTAAAATACCCATTGACCCGAACCATCTTCTTGATAGTCACATTTTGGCTGATTTTAATCCGGTCTAGAACAACGGTTTTCGAACATTGTCGCTTAACGGTGCCCTTGGTGCATCAGGATTTTTCCAGGGTGTCCCAATTATCCCTCTGCATATTTATGCAAACATGCCAATATTATCATATTTTTCAAACCAACTGATAAGATGCTCTTCACAATTTACTAAAAAGTGGCACTTATATAAAATTATTTTTATCATTTACTATATAATCTGGCATTCTAGAAATAATAAAATGCATTACAAATATGTTAAAGATTTTATACTAACACTGTTTAATAATAATTTTGATTCTCGTGGTAGTATTTCTTTATAACTACGCCACTGTAGATAGATATTAACTTATCTTAATTGTATTTTGTCTTGAATATTAAATATATTCCAAGACTAAATAAATATTTTCTGGATTGGTTTTTCCTAATAAAATAAAAATAAATAATATTAATGTGACCTCCAAATTAGATAGCCTTGTCTAATTCAAAGTATCAATGTTTACCTTTCGACATGTAGACATTGAAAATGTAAACACTTAATTTCCAGTTATAAATTGGTAATGTAAATTTATCTCACTCTTGCAGTGTCTAGACACGGTGCAAGCCGTTTTGCATAAATTGTAATCAATTTTATACTTTTTCATTCCTCGGTCGAGTATTTGAAAAGAATATGTTGAAACAAATATTCCTGATTGTTTGTGCTTCGGCATTTATATCTCAATTGGAAGGTAAGAAATATTTTTTTTAAATATTATTCCACACACAGTTTATGTTTTTTTAAATTTTATTATTGATTAACTTATTTATCTCAAGCAATTATTAAATTATGCGAAAGCATGCTAAATACTCTAAATGTATGAAAAAAACCACAATTGCATTACATATTTGCATAAAGCATTATAATTTTTCCAGCGATACATAGCAAAGTGATTCTTTCCATTGTTTGGAAAATTGCATCGCATTAGGTTGATTTTTGATTGAAGCTTAAGCATTTGGTGTTCACCAATTGTCATTTAAAATTACTACATAATTGTTGTTGGATCGATTAAAATTATAATTAATTTGAGTGTTTAGGATATATGCCTTTGATTATAAAGGTGGAAGAAGTACGATTAGGTTAGTGACCACCTGAAATAGTTCTATTTCATATAAATTTATTGCCTAATTAAAATCTAAGAATTCAATTCTTTTGCGCCTCTTGCAATTCCCCCTCTTTAGTTGGGGTATAAAATGGTTGCCACAAAAGTCCTTCTTTGACTGCAGTCAGCCTCTAGTTCGGGAGCACATAGCCAATCCCATTCAATTCATTCAACAGAAGCCATGGAACGCAACCCAATGACAACCCACTAAGAAAATTGACACTAAAAATGAAAAAATCCTCTCTAATAAATCGGTATATGCTTTGGCAAAGATATCCATGCCACTAGGATTCTACCTAGGGAGGAGTGAATAATGAAATACACTTTCAATATTTTGATTTAGCAGGGTTGTGGAGTTGATTAAAAATCTACCGACTCCGCCTCCAAGTTAACCTTGCCATTTGACCCTGACTCCACTTAAAAAACCTTAAATCAACAAATCCGACTCTGACTTCACAGCCTCGGCAGGACTATGGAATAAGAGAAAACTCATAAATCAATCCGATTCTGACTTCACAACCCTGCTATTTACACTGATAGCAGTATTCTCATCTAGCGACTGAGATGTGTGGGGTTCGATACCGCATACATGAGACCGGCAAGTTAATCTTATTTTTCATATTAAAATGGAAAAAAGTAAGAATATTGATGTGGCATGAACATATTTCTGTAAAAATACAATATTTATTAAATATATTAATTAGAAAGATATACATATAAAATCAATTTTATCGAAAAATATTGTTGTTGCGCAACCGGTATTTGAACCTGGATCTCTTTCCTAACCGGGGAAGGTGCATTATCCAACTATGCTACAGCGACAATATTTTTAGTGATAGATTTTCGAACCTATATGTTACCTTTTTGATATTAATATATTTAATCGTTCCATTATTTGAAAGAGCCATCTAATTAATACATTTAATTCATATTTAAAACATCACTGACCGTCTGTTCTGAATAATTACAACTTCACAATAAGAATGTGTTCTCCTAACAATATTTATTGTTTACACATTTGTTACACATTTCTTTCAAAATAGCATTAATTTACAGTTAATTACCTTTTTGCATTCTGAAAGCCGTGTGTCCTACGGTGGTGAGTCGGCAATCTTGGGGTGCACTCCCAGCTAAGATCCCTGCAGCCAGGAACAGAAATGGCCTGCAACTTGCCGTAATCCATCATTCCGACACTCCGACATGTAGCACCAAAGAAAGCTGCTACCAGAGGATACGCTCCTTTCAGAAATCTCACATGGAGGAAAGAGACTGGGACGATATTGGGTACAATTTCATGGTTAGTAGACATCATTACTAACTACCGTCCACCCATCTTGTCGTCTTTTATTTCCACATTGTTTTAACACCGAGAGACATGGATTATTGTGATTACATTGGTTTGCGTATATTTTGAAAACAATACCTGGCTATTTTATTATTTGAATATTACGATCTATACAAAGATAATGTGTGAATGTTTTTAACCTTTATATTTAATTTACTGTATATACACAAAACAAATACGTATATGTAATATCAAATACATTTTATAACCGTTTCATAAAAAATAATTTTGGAGTCAGTAAACACTTGATTATAACATTTTTAGAGTTATCAAATAGTTAACAGTTATCAGTGGTATAACTACACCAATGCCGACAATGCAATGCGTTGGGGCCCATGTCAGAAAAAGGCTCAAAAGCAACAAGAGATTCATTATTATCACTTAATAAGGTCGGGTGACACTATTATTATTTTTTCATTCATTCCAAATCATACATAGAAATACCGGTTATTTATCAGTAATATTTTGATTCTAATTACTAATAATGCAAATCTAAAAAGCATAATACACTGCTGATCCCAATAACCACTAAGCATAACAACTAGCACACGCTGTATTTGTAAATTGTGCCTATTCAATTAAAAAATCAGTAAACATATTAATATGTACTAAGATTTGATGTCAAAAATTAATAAATAATAAAATATATCAAAAATATAAATCGATGCATTAAATTCTATCACAAAAAATTAGCTTGTACGACAATTTGACATCAGTCTATT
The DNA here is from genome assembly GCA_031772225.1 of Eubasilissa splendida. Classification (NCBI taxonomy): domain Eukaryota; kingdom Metazoa; phylum Arthropoda; class Insecta; order Trichoptera; family Phryganeidae; genus Eubasilissa; species Eubasilissa splendida. The sequence goes on along the minus strand of CM062863.1, from coordinate 2,801,052 downwards.
AGGGGGATATCTAAGACGGGGGAGCACTGGCTTAGAAATGTGAGATGTACCAGGAACGATACTCAGCGCCTCCTGAATCATTTGTTTTTAAAAAAATGTTCAATGAATCACAAAATAAAAGTAAGAGTGGGTAAACTTTTATTTTAAATCTAACGCACTATCTCTAACAAAGTTTTTCTGTCAAAATTTGGTGGGGGACCTCGCTGAATAAGCATATTCTATGTTAATATATCAAACTCTTCAAGTCAGATCCTTCTGGCAATAATATTACTGATGTCAACATTAATAATAAAAAATATCCATTATTATTATTTGTACATCCATTGTTGTATTAGAGATGTGACAACGCTAGGACTGCTCATATGTAAAACTATAAAACACGGAATAAGTCAAAACACAAATGTCAGTACAAACTATTTTGAAATATGTTTACTGATTTTTTAATTGAGTAGGCACAATTTACAAATACATTATATATGATATATTAATTACATATAAAAAAACTTTATAAAAAGCTTTAAAATATTTGTAAACTGTTTTTTTCACTTATTGATTGATTTTTAGCATCCCCACCTGGAGAAGGTTCGGTTCTCCATCAGAGTTTATTTTATTTTATTTGTTTAATTGAATTTATGAATATTCCTTTTGAATGCAAAATACACATTTTATGCAGGGGTGGTATGATACATGTGTCAGATATGAAATGTGTTTAAAAAAATAACTTTGATATATTATTTTTCATATTTTATTTAGTATGTTGATACTACAATATTCATTACATGTTGATGTTGATCAAGTGAAACATTTATATGTATGTATGTTGGGAACATGATTTTAAATACACCGCTGTCACAGCCGCCATCGATGCTAGCGACATAGAGCTGCTGGTTGCCGCTACAGGTCTGGTCCGATCCCTCACCGACGGTCTCTCTTCTGTTTTCGAGACCGCCGACTCGCTTCACTTTCATAGTTCACGTTCACCTTCTGCATTTCTTCGTTCTATCCGTAATTCTGTATTCTTTGTTTTATTATACTGTCACGATAAATATCAACACGTCAATCATCACTCCTTCATTTAACCACCGATCTAACCCCCGAATATATTATTGAACATTTGTAGATTTCAGTTATCCATTTAACCAGGAAATACAATAATTTTAACAGATTAGCAGTGCTGGTGACGTCTATGAAGGGAGAGGTTGGGGTGCACGAGGATCTCATGCTCCCGGGTACAATTCTCTCAGCCTCGGCGTCTGCATAATAGGAAACTATCAAGGTATACATTTTAAAATTAATTTCAGTATTTTAAATTGTGCCAAAAATATATATGTATGTCAAAATTGAGACACCACTGTCAATGCATGAGATGAGTACTTTCTAATTTGAGATCTAATTGTGTAAATATTTTGTTACAGACAGTTTACCGACACCAGAAGCTATGAATGCCTTATGGAACTTTCTGGACTGTGCTGCCACTAAGGGATATCTCTCTTCAAGTTATAAAATTATTGGTGGGTAATAGTGTTGAGATAAATTATAGTTGTGACTGTGATTGTGTGATTGGTGTTTGATTGTAATCAAGATAGGAAAATGTAATTTAGTTTCAAGTGTACCGGTGATTGCTCACCAAATTATTAATAATCATAGTTAATAAGGCCAGCCTAGGGTGCAGCCACACCTAGTGCCGAGCTTAATGAGGTCTCGTGCTCAATGTCGTCATCATAGGGGGCCCAAAGAATAGACAAATCTCACTTTCACCTTCCTCTGTCAAGAACCAATTTTTCTTTATATAGTCTATTGTTTGTCCCAACTTAGTCTGGGCCCCACGCCATAATGAATAAATAAAGAAAACCATGGAGTTTCACCAATTTATTTGATTCCAATGTAAATGAAATAGGCAGCCGTGGATCTTTTATGCTTATAAAACTTTGTGTGGCTTATTTTTCACCCTAAAGTGTAACCCAGCTTTACATTTTTCCAGGCCAGCCCTGTAATTTACCTCAGTCAAATAATCACAGTAAAATACAATCAATTTATTTTCTAGGAAACTACTTTGTTTTCTAGAGTTGTCCTGTTGCTTAGAGAGATCAAATGAATGGCATTAATATATTTTCAGGTCATAAGCAAGCTAAGCCAGCTACCAAATGTCCGGGGAATACTCTGTACAATGAATTGAAGAAATCGGCCAAGTGGACAGCCAACCCGGGACCTGGAGTAGGACACCACTAGAACAATTGATTTTACTACTCGAAGGAGACTTTTAACTACTGCATTTTAATCTTAATACTTTATACCCATTAAATTTTTATTATTACATGGAAATATCGTCGTTCCGAAAGAACAATGACGTATTGCAAAATTAGACAAATGTAGTTAAGTACCTTAATGTTCTCAGAAATCCACAATTTTTTTACAACAAATACTTATTATAATTATTTGCCCGATTCCCAAATCTACAGTCAGTCAATCAATCAATCAAAAAAGTCAGTTTTTTGCCTTCCCTGTAAAATAGCAATTCTGTCATTGTTCTTCTGGAACGGCGGTATGAACATGAATTTTATTTTTCTAATCAGTATAGCAGTTTAAATTGATATAATTAAAAATTATAAAAAAAACATTTTCATTTCTAATATGTATTAAAAAATAAAATGCTTAAATTTAATCAATTCTGTCGTTATTTAATTATCTTCAAAAATAAGTTTAGTTTGTACCTACTTTCATTTTTACAGTTTGAAATTCGAGAAATTCTACGCAAATAACGTAGTCTAAAGATGAGGCTAATAGTTAGACTTATAATAAATGTCACCAAAATACAATGACGTTATTTGTTACGTAAATCGTGCGAAAGAGGAATGTTTGAATAGAAAGAAATGACAATAAAATTGTCGATTTTCTCGCATTCGAGACAAGTGTCAAAAACAGTCAAAAAAATACTCGTATATA
>CM062863.1:2780902-2798009 GCA_031772225.1 Eubasilissa splendida | reverse complement strand
ATAGATAAGAGATATACTTAGATTGGCAACTCTAACGAAAAAAACGGTACCACAGCAAGGTACAGTGGCGCAATCTAATGCAAATGTGGGTACTAATTCACAGATTTTGCCGCTCTTTTTTTGAATGTTTAATTTTCCAAAAAATTAAAAAATCGTTTTTTTTTATTTTCGATAGAAAAATAGTTTTTCTATCGAAAATAATGTTTTTCAATCAATAGAAATAATTTTAAAATTTTTGTAACAAAAATATATAAAATTACATCTATTGTTGAAAATGGGAATTTGGTAAACAATAAAAATGTCAAGCTTGTTTTAAAATATTTATTATGCGAAATATGCAAATTCTAGAATAACAGAAAAATAGGGAAAGAAAATTGACAATGGAATATAAATTATAAGACAAGATAAAAATGTGGTAATGCAAAGATAAAAAAGTTGCAACAAAGTTTGACCAATTCATACAATCTGCAGGTGGTGAATTATTATTTAACAAAATTACGATACGGGCGATAAAATGACTAAGAAATATTTGTGTGGTGGCTACAAGACGATGGTCTTTTCGAATTATTCGATATTGCAGCTCTAAATGCTAATATTCTTTAGGTCCAAAAATATCCAGAGTGGAGAACAAACAAGCGTAGTCACCGTAAAACTTTTATTAAGCAATTGGCTTAGAATTGTCTAAACCCAATGCTTTTATCAGAAAAAATAGTGGTAAAATTAAAAATAATGTGATATTAAACGCAATGGATACATTTATATAATTTTGTTATACATATTAAGGAGACTTAATTATATTAATTCATTTTTGTATGAAAAATTGATTGTAGTGAATTTAGAATTTTTATTCAATATACGTCATTTTTCAATATAGCTGGGTTCGTTCCTATTTCTTTCATCAACAACATATCTGGTGGTGCATTATTTAAGGTGGATGTTTCTGAAATTTGGAAACTTGAAGAAGAGCAACAAATACATATTGTTAGTTTTCTTCAATAACCAATATTATTAGCTAACAATGTTCTTAAAGAGCTAATTAATATATTTATCTCATCATCCTGACAATTAATTTGTACTGCACACATTGTTAAATTAAATTGATAATGAAAAATATTGATTTACTTAGTGATTATACAAAATAATACATTATATGAGACCATCCCTGCAACACTATATAGGTATTGTATGATAGTTAATGCTTTTCGTATGATAGTTAATTGTCTTTGCATAATAATCATATTAAATTATTAATATAATACAAAATGGTTATCGCTTTGTGGATAGATTTGAAATTCAGTGTTATTCATAATATATTTTAGTCACCGACCATACTGAAAACATTACATTCACTTATATTATAAATTATTGTCATCGAACCTATTGAAAACATAACAATTATTTAAGGGAACGTACCCATACTACGTGACCCGTTTAGGGGGGGGAGCGGAGTCTTCAAAATACTACGGTCAGTCACAGGAGGGGGGGGGCTCAGGTCTTTGTCACGTAGTCGATTTTAATGAGAGAAATCTCGTATTTTTTCGACTCATATTCGAATATAGCGCGGTGTTTAGCGCTTTGTAAACTCACAGTTGGTGGCGCTGACGCACTGCCGAGCGTCAACTGATTGAAAACAGACACTGTCAGTCAGTTTTTAGTTCAGTGAAGTTGTCAAGCAAGTCGACAAAAGTTCGTACTGACACAAAAATGTCGTTGTACGATCGGCTGTACAAAGCTTTTAATAAATGTTATAAAGATTCCTTGTCAATGCAAGCAATCCAAAAAAAAACAAACGAATTTTGGGTACCGTTAAGAGATGAACACAAAAAAAATCCAAAAGAGCTAGAGCGCCTTACTTTGTTAAAAGTCGAAGAACTCTGTCAGATTGGAACTAAAAAAAATGCTCATCTTCTCAATTATTTCGTTAAGGTGGGTATTCTAAGTGTATTTTGTCATATGCTTCAAACAGTTCATTTTTTTTTGCATGTTTTTAAAAGTTGATTGGAAATTATAACCTATGTGACTTCCAGCATTAATCTGACATGAACAAAGGGTATTACGGTCTTTATATTGTTTCACCTGATTTTTTTTTCTGGCCTGTACTGACTTATAAAAGCCGCTTGTTAATATTCTATTTGTTGCATGGGTTTGATGGTATATTTTTATAATGAAACATTTATTTCTGTTGTAAGAATAAATACCTTGTTTTCATGTCATTAATGTTTTGGCACCATAATAGACTAATAAATTTGTTTCTACTCTCGCATGTGTGAAAATTGGTAATGCCTGCTTCTTTTTTTGTATTTGGTAAATGTAGCTACCTGTACAAAAAGCTCTTCCCACGCAAGATAATCTCGAAGTGCTTCCCAACATTGAAGGTGATAATGTCGCGAGAGAGTCTCTTTCTATCACTTGGAAAGGTATAATCATCTACTTTTTGCTCTACCAGTGCCAATGATTTTTTTTTGTCAACTCTTGTAGGCCAAATCGCCTTTAAAAAATATATGTAACAGCTAAAATGAATTTTAACTGTAACATACATACTAACAACTTTCACGTAGCTCGTTTTAATTTCTCAATTTTATAGTTACTAATATAATACGAGTTAATACTTCTTTTTCTAGCCTCCAGTAACAATGAATATTCCGTTGACCAATCTTCTGATTTAATGCCTTTTTCATCTGTATCTAAAACAGTCTCGACATCAAAACCTTCTGCTTTGAAGCCTTCTTCATCTGTATCGACAACAGCCTGGACACCAAAACAGAACGCTTTGAAATCTGAAATTTCAGTACTTGAAGCTGAACTAAATGCTGTCGTAAGAAAGCGAGATGCAGGACTGGGAGACGAAGGGATTGAGAAGACAATAAAAAAATTACGGCATGATACTGATGGAAAGAAAAAACAGTTACAGAATAAAATAGTCCGTGCAACGAACATGCGAAAATTTAGGGTAAAACAAAAAGCTGAAATTTTGAGCCTGAAATCTGCTCATCCCAACATTCAATCCTCGTCTATAAGGACTCAGCCAGGACGTCCTTCTCTTGATGAAAATCAGTCAGGTCTTCTTCAAGTAATTTGTGATATAGCAACACATGGAAGCTCAGCTGCTGATCGGCGCCGATCAGAGGTTTTGAGAACTTGCAAGACTCTTGATGAATTGCATACACGGCTTGTTGAAGATGGATTTTCCATATCCCGGACCTCTACATATCGTAGGCTCATTCCAAAGTATTCTGGATCCTTGGAGGGTAAGCGTCATGTCACAACTGTGCCTGTGAGATTGTGTCGAGCGCAAACAGACAGACATCGAGACCACGTCGATCAACATTTTTGTAAAGCTACTGCTAATGGTCTCGAGGAACTTGCATCTATACTTGGGCCAGAACAGGTAGTTTTTATCTCTCAAGATGATAAAGCAAAAGTACCGATTGGAAAAACAGCTGCAAAAGTACAGGCTCCTGTTTTAATGCATTTGAATTACAAAGTGCGCCTCGATGACCACGATTTTGCTGTTGGAGTCCGTCATCAACTGACTCCTTCAGTATATGCTGGTATTACAATAAAAGAAAACTGCATGGGTAGGAAAGAAGCTGTTACATATTCTGGTCCAACATACATCGTAATCCGCAGTGGAAAACACAGCAGTTCAACAGCAGCAACTCATGCCAAAGACCTTAATAAACTTTTAACATTAGATGATTTTAAAAATTTAGCTCTAGGAAAGGATGGAAAAGTCAAGCCTGTAATGATTTTATCGGTCGATGGAGGACCAGATGAAAATCCACGTTACAATAAAGTGATATCTAACTGTATATCGCACTTCAAAGAATACGATTTGGATGGGCTGTTCGTGTTTACGAATGCACCTGGTCGATCAGCTTACAACCGAGTTGAGCGGAGGATGGCACCTTTAAGCCGTGAATTAGCCACTGTCGTACTTCCTTATGAACACTACGGGTCACATCTCGATTCTCAAGGAAAAACCATTGACACCGAGTTAGAGTTAAAAAACTTTCAACATGCAGGTACATTTTATTGAGTGATATACAGTCTTCTCTGCTGTTAATATATTTATAACTTGAATTCAAATTTATTTATAATTTTATTGTATATTATTTTCAGGCGAAACGTTAGCTGAGATTTGGTCTCAGATGGTTATTGACGGTCATAATGTAATGGCGGAATATATGCCTCCTGGGGAAGTTCTTCCGGAAACTGCACAAGTTTCTGACACTTGGTATGGAAATCACGTTCGTGAAAGTCAATATTTTCTTCAAATCACCAAGTGCTCCGATAACTTCTGCTGTGCTCCTCGTCGCAGTGCACTAAAAAATGTTTTGTACCAAGGCTTTTTACCGGCACCTTTTCCGATGTCACAAAACCCTTTCCGTATACCAAGTCCCGATGAAGTTGGGTCGGAAATATTTCCATCATTGCTTGTACGTCAATCTATAACATTACGGCCGGATTTCTCACAGGGTAGAGAAATACCCTATGATTTATACTGTCCATCTATTAAAGATGATATCACCGGAAGAACGTGTTCAATTTGTGGCCTTTATTTCGCCTCAAAAAAATCAATGAACAGCCATCGAAAAAATTTGCATAGTGGTGCAGTGGACAACCTGTCTCGCGTGCGACCTCTGCGGATTCTATCCAGGAGGCTACAAGAAGTTTTATGTGTTTTGGAAGAAAACGTGGAGTGGTTAGACGTCGAGACCATCGATGAACAAGACATAACCAAGGCTGAAGAAACTTTTGATATGACTGCCCCCTTAATCAACGATGTATCCAAGTGGATTGATGCTGGAAATGTATTTGTTGAAGACGTATGAGATGAATATTAATGTGATTAAACAGAAAATAATTGTTGTGTTCGTAAATTAAGTTACTGTAAGTTACAGACTGTATAGCAATATGTTTTCACAAATGTTGTTCTTTTTCATAATACATAATTCACTAGTAATTTAAGTATGCATATAAGTGAGATTTTGTTAAGTGGTACCAAAGTGATTGGATAATTTAATTGCACTATAAAAATAATATATTCTACATTAGAATACATTAAATTTATTATAAATTATTACTCTGAAAGAATGAACTTGCTCGATTTTTATTTTTATTATTTTTAAGAACTAATTTACGTGCCATTTTTTGACTGGGTATGAAAAAGGATTTAAGCCTAACCGACATTTAAAATATGATTAACGTCTTTGCATCATGTATAAATGTTCATTTTTTATGTTAAATTTAAAATCAAATTATTTACTGAATATCTATTGTAAATTATTTACTGAATCTCTATTGTATTTAAAACTAATAATTAAGATGAGCAGCAATATTAAATTTATAACATATATTAGGCATGTGGCGATCTGATAAAACTGTAATTTTGTACTCCCGGAAATTTAAAAAAAGTTATTTGAGGTACAAAAACAAAAGAAATGTTTGAATTTTTTTTACATATTTTATACATTCCTCAAAATTTCCTATTTCTTTCATCAACAACAGATGGTGGTGCATTCTTTAACCCGACCGCCGCTACGAACATCATATGATGCGCGAATAATTCGCTCTTCAGACGCTACGCGCATCATATGATGCGCGTATGATATTTTGTTGAATACTCCGTGACAGCGCGGCAAATCGAGCGGGGAAATATACCAAAAATTAGTTCGATCTATACTGTTGCTGACATCTTACGTTAGTCACGTGAAATATTGTTATTTGTTTATATAAATCAGTTTAAAAACGAAGACATCTTGAAACGCCGTTCAGTTTATTTGAATTTGGCGGCGCCGACTCATCCCCCGCTTGTCGTGTGTTCGAGGTCACTAGTATTTGTCGGAAGTGTGCGTTGATGTGAAATATTGACATCGCGATCTGGGTTTTGTGGATAATTGAAATAATATATTGTATCGGAAACTACAATTTTGTGTGACGTCAAGACAGATTTTATTTTAGATTTCATTATTTATTGTGGTAAAGGGACTGACATAACTGACACTGAATGTCTCGGAGTCACAGGGGCGGTGGTAACAACATTACTTCAAGACTACTTCAATAAAGGACATAACCTTTTCGTCGATAATTGGTACACTAGCCCTCGTTTGTTTGATTTTCTGCACGAGAAAAAGACTAATGCGTGCGGTACGACAGGCAAAATACATTGGAAAACGGGTCAACCTATAATTAAATCGAAATGTGTCAATGACTATAATAAGTGTATGGGTTCTGTTGATAAAGTGGACATGATGTTGAGTAGTGTAAGTTGCTTGCGAAAAACAATAAAATGGTACAAGAAAGTGGCTTTTCATATAATTGATTTATTTTTATTAAACTCACAAATAGTTTACAAAATGATAACGAAAAAAAATGTTATTAAATTATTAGAAAAATATCACATTACGCACAAATCACCAGCACCCCATCCCCGTACGTTACATGATTCGCCCCTAAGACTAACTGCTAGGGCATTAGCAAAGCATATGCCTGAGCCAATAACGGGAAACAAATCCCAAAGACTTCAGAGAGCCTGTCGAGTTTGCGCCGCGTCCAAAACTAGAAAAATGTCACAATATAAATGCTCGCAGTGTAATGTGACATTGTGCGTGTGGCCGTGTTTTAGGACCTATCACGAAAAACAAACATTTTGATAATACTTTAATATAATTTTTTCTCCAAACCACTTTAAAACTTTTTTAAATAACTGTTACGTATGAGTGTTGTTATATTGAAGATAACGGCGCAGTTCTCGAAGGAGCGGGTAAGTACCGCTGTTATTATATTATTTATCGTGTGAGCGGACATCTCTGATGCGACACTTGACTTGATGTGATATATTAATGTTTACATATTCTAGTCATCTGTGCTCTTTTGTTTATTTATGTATTCCAAGGGACTTTATATGTACGAATGTAAACATTATTTTCAAATATCTTCAAGAAACGTGAAAAAATATAAGCATACTCGTAAGTGCATAATAAAGATATCGGCGCAGCAATCCAATTCAACGAGGTCGGTATAATCGTATAAACAGTGTGAGTGTATTTGTGACCGCGCGAGAGTATACGTAAGTCGGCGACCATTTTTAGGGATCATTGTTTTGTTCAGTCAATATTTATATTATCTTAAGGATTTGAACATCTCAATTGATTGTTTATATTAACAACATTATCGGAGAAGTATTTTCAAGTGATAAATCATGCACAGGATGCGTGCATCTATATCTAAATGTCATTTTAAAAGTTGTGTTCAACCAAATTTACGACTTTCGAAAATAGGCCCGCGCAAGGGATATCATATGAAGTACACTTGTTTAGCAGCTGAGAGGTTAAGGTGGATGTTTCACAACTTTAGAAACTTGAAGAAGAGCAATAAATACATATTGTCGGTCTCCTTCAATAACAATGCTCAATTCATTAATTCATCGCTCTCATCATCCTCACAATTCATCGCAATGGAGTGGGCGGATAATAGATATTAAATTATGAGTGATTTACAAGAAATTATAAAAAATGTACATGTCTAAGTTACATTGCATACTTTAGTTGTATAAACAGTTGTTTCTTTAGTAATACATTGGCTCATAGTCTCCTTTGCATCATTTAACATGATCGGTTTAACATCTGGGCGACAAGACTACCTGACTTTCATCTTCTTGATTTAATCTGCAAAATATGAATATCTGTTTTAGATAATAGGTATTAGAGAAAAATAATTGGATGTTGGATATAACAATATGGTTTTGTGTAAATCGCTTGGATTCCCCATTGCTTCTGACTCAAGACATGTTCCTTACACTGGTTAATTCTTTTCTGCCTCCGGGAAAGTTGTAGCTAAATACATAAACTGCAATTAAATACATCGAGTTTACCATACGAATAGCGCAATGGTAGAGGATTTTGTTAGCAGTGGCGGGGACGGCTTTTTTGGAACAGAGGCTCTGGATCTGTACTTATTCATGAAGAACAATAGTGAAAACAAATATAATTACGTACTTAGTGTTCGTAATATATTTTCAATGACATATAAAATACTTGTCTTATGGATAGCAACAAATATTTATTTGAATTACAGTAACAAACATATATGACTGAAAAATAATCATGACAAAATGGGCTTACCATTCTTAACTAGAAGAATGCAGGGTCCTGGCGAGGAGGTGCTGCTTGGCAGCCAGGCTCCCAGCTCCTAACAGGTGGAGTGCACACAATAACAGGACCAAGCGCTCGCTGCCTCCCTCACTGCCCACTAATTCTGGTTCCACCTCTAAAAAACAACGCAAAGCACACACGATTTCTAAGTGTTGTTAAACATAGTAAAAAAAAAAAAAGGAAGCAAAAATATAATGCTATAAAATTTAATTACATCAGTCTTGTGTGACTTGTCATTATAATTAATCTTGTGATATAATGAACAGGTCGACCGAGGGTGTCTATGAGTGCACTGGGGCAAGGGAACTAGTACTCACCACACTCACTCAGTGTCAATACAAAATTCAGCTTGGCTAATGTCTCCTTGTGCTATCTCTGAAAAATAAATTATATTTGTAAGTTGGGAAATGAGGATTCAAAATGTCAAGTACATATATCTTTTTATTCTAATATTAGGCTAAGCTTATTAAGTGAAGACTTTTAATGCAAACTATTCTGATAAAAAAATTCTGCTATAAGCTACCAATGTACCACATTTCATATAATTTAAAGTTTGATAAATTAATCGGATAAATAAATTTTTGTGATGTAAAGACGGCTATAGCTACCGTGAAATACCTGAGAACTTATTTATAGCATTATGCATCTCTACAAAAATACGAGATAAAAATTTATGAAAGTTATAAGTGGTAGGCTTCAAAGTGTCTGCGAAGGTAATGCGACTTCAGAAGGACTTCCTGATCCTGGAATGAATATAGATGAAAACTTACGTTTGTTGATGTACGCCGCGTGCAATTTTGAGAATTTGAATAGCATCTCTAGGTTGGATATTTTACAAATTCACTCTTTAAGTATATTCATATCTGAGAAACCAGTGTCACATATTGATTTTATACTCAAATAACAAGGTACACAGCACTTTTGTCTTCGAAACATGATAAAATTTGAAAGTAAGAAGTAACGTCAAAAGTCGTTATACGTATGGATTATTTACGGTTATGGTCATAGATAATAGAAACAAACTTAAATATCGTCATAATATATATTCTATAATCTTATCTATGATCACCACTTTTGGGCAGGCCAACCAATATAACAAACAAAAAAGTAGTGCTACGTTTGTTAGTATGAATGTTCGCACCCCCTGGTATATAGTCTTTTTCATATTGATATTATGGAATTAAATAATATGTGTGTTGTCATTTGAATTAATCCATCGAAAATTAAATAATTTATTGAATGAAAATATTTTGAAATCAGTTCAAGTACCTACATGTATTTAAATGGTCGCTTAAATCAATCTTCTAAATTAAAAATTATTATGTCAGATGCATTTTGTGGTTTTGTTTAATATTATCGATTTATAACACCTTGTTGCCGTTTTGTGACTAGTGGACTAGTGTTTAAAAGACAACGGCGTTACAAACGAAATAAGCAATTGCGACTTACATACAAAATAACGTACATAAAATGTTTACTTTGTTCAAGAAAACGGTATAATCGATATAAATATTATTTACTAAGAAATTATTTTGTTTTTGATATAAAACTTGACTTCAAATAATAGTTGACGTTTCAACGCATGCAAGTAAATACAAAACATTATTTAAAATAATTTGTTTTCACTAAAACAAAGTGTTTTGAAAACGTCAAAAACAAATTTAATGATTATTAATTTTTAACGTCTTTTAAATATCTTTCAGCTTAGATTTGTCTCCATAATCTCGGCTTCAAGATTATTAGAAAATATATTTCGTATATGTAAGAATTCTCTACATTTAGACAATTTCATGGCTCGTGGAAAATAAATTTAATGGTCGCGGTCTTTCTTATAATGTTTGTATTGTCTTAATTACGACAAATAACATTATGTGTATTAGTTTTAAATTAGTGTAAATGTCCTATGGGTAATAGTTTTAAAAAAAGTTTTATCTAGTGTATAACTTCTGATATAAATTATTAATAAAAGCCCATATATTCGTAAAAAACGCGAAAATATGAATTATTATTGAAAGGGAAACCTTAATCTTCAAATGTAATATTTTAAGAAATAAATGGTGTAGTGTTATTAGATAAGTCTTAAATAAATTCTTTTATAAATGTAAATGTATGTATATAGTGATGATAGTGGCTGTTACGCGACCACGGCGAGTGTTTCTGTGCTAGTTGCTTTTAATGGCTCATGTGGGCTCATGTTTTGAGGCCAAAAGGCTTATTTTCTTTACTTACCATCACGCCGTTTCCCCACGGGGTATGCATAGAGTATAGAGCGGCACACTCTTCTGTCATATTATCTATAAACTTATCTCTATTCAATTACACGTCATATTAATTACTTTGCGTATCAAAATCTCACATTCAATCGCATATGGGGATTTTTTACATACAATTATAATTGGTATATATGAATTCATTCACTATAAAATCATTTAACATAAAATCTACTTATGGGCTAATAGAAAATAAATTTTATAACTAGTTACATATGGGAGTTTCTTATTGCAAAAAATTACTTCACATGACATGACCAGTTTAACAGGATTACAGCTTCAATGTTTGATAACATTCTTTGATAATATTGTGAGTTGAAAATGCAAAGAAGTTTAAGATCATTTGTACAATAAAATTCGCAACTACAATTCTAAATTTATAAAAAAATTAACAATCAATTCCAAGATTTATCGATCATTAACAGATACGTCACTTTATTTTTTTGATTAATTATTTATTCCTTACGCCTAATTACAATTAATCGATATAATCCTATAAAAATCATCCCACTACGTCGCTAGTCTATTTATGTCTATTATTACTTACGAGTCCCGTGAGACAGAGCCTATTGTAGAGATTCTGTAAAAATACGGAAGATGGCTCTTTCAAACAATGGAACGATTAAATGTATTAATATCAAAAAGGTAACATATAGATTCGAAAATTTGTCGCTAAAAATATTGTCGCTGTAGCATAGTTGGATAATGCACCTTCCTCGGTTAGGAAAGATATCCAGGTTCGAATCCCTGTGACCCAACAACAATATTTTTCGATAAAATTGATTTTATATGTATATATTTCTAATTAATATATTTAATTCATATTTAATAAATATTGTATTTTTACAGAAATATATTCATGCCATATCAATATTCCTACTTTTTTCCATTTTAATATGAAAAATAAGATTAACTTGCCGGTCTCATGTATGAGGAATCGAACCCCACACACCTCGGTCGCTAGGTGAGAATACTGCTATCAATGTAAATAGCAGGGTTGTGGAGTCAGAATCGGATTGATTTATGAATTTTCTCTTATTCCATAGTCCTGCCGAGGCTGTGAAGTCAGAGTCGGATTTGTTGATTTAAGGTTTTTTAAGTTTCTTTCTAATTCATATTTTAATTTAATATGTTTTTATTTCTAACACTAATGTGCGACTTCCGACCGGAGGGGTCGGGACCGTGTTCTCAGCGACTCGTCAAAATTTAAATTCCTACCATTGTATTCCGCGCTCCCCTCATTTCTCTATTGAGATATAGGCTCCGGAAGTTATTTATATAATAGCGATGTCCGCTCCATGGTGTGGTCAATACCGCATGTCACTCGGTGTGATATATCGCTTAGTGTGGATGGCTATTGTGTAATTATCACGCCCTTAGACAAAATAACAACTAGGAACAAAACTTATGACCAAAGAAAAACAGGTGGAATGCGGGTACTTACAAATGTTTTTCCAAGAAACATCCCGCTCTTGAATAATAATTTTTTCGCCATTGTCTTCCTTAATGGATATTACGCAATCCATTGCCACCGGATTCTCAAGTATTCACTTCTGTCCTGGTAGTCTATTTTATGTCAAAACAGACTACCGCGACAGACTTTCTCTTAGCGCGGACCACTGAGGGCGGCAAATGACACATTAATTAATTTTAACATATTTAATTAATTGCTTTGAATTTGAAACCCTCGCGTTGTAAATCGTCGCTGAGGCATAACAATCTGAATTCTCAACTTTATATGTAGGTATTTATATACATTTTGGGACGCATTATCTCTGTTTTTCTAACCACAGATATATTAATGAAAATAAATTTTAAGGCGTCTCCTGTCACAGCAAAGGCGACAACTAAGACATTTTCTCATTACTTCAAGGTTTGTATTTGTTGCAACCTTAATTAACTTATTTGTGCATTTTGCTGTTTGCGCTTCATATTGTTTCGTATCCATTGATTGTGCGATAATGAAACGGTATTTGACTGTTGTAGGAATTAAACTAAATGATTTCCGAGTTGTCAGTGTTCTGGTCTGTAAAAAGGACTGTCGAGTCATCTAAATTGAACTGAATTGTTATCTTTCAAGATTTAAATGTCACAATCGTTGTAAAGTATAGATTAGCTTGTTGGTCTAGTGGTTAGGACGCTGGCCTAGTGATCTAGTGGTCGAGGGTTGCGCCTCGTTCCCGGAGCTCGTGCTATTTTCATAGCACGAGCGTTAAGCTTAATTTGAAAATAGTTCGAATATTGATGAGACATGTACTACGTGTACTCATCTCTATTTTTTAAAAAAGCTCCCTTGTCCAGCCTCCTCCGGGGTCGCGTCAGAGCTGCTCGTGCACGCCGTGGGACTTTGCACAATTTCGAAAGTTAATAAGTATTTACAATTCGGTTCTTAAAAACTCTTTACTTATAAAATGCTGTTGACTATCGGTTCTCAAAGACGTCTTCACGAGAATCATTAAAATAACACACAACTTCTCTTATATCCAGGTCATCGATATGGAAGTGAACCCAGAACCAGATTCTTGTGATGAAGGAGGTTGGAACGTTGTTCCACCATCAAATATTGACTCGAATGGAAGCTGTTTTCCCGACATCAAGACGGAAGCTGCCGACCCCTGGGTCAGTCCGAGCGGCAGACGCACGCCCCCTGACTATACCATGGACGTGTGGGTCCCCGACATTAAGGAGGAGTGCGCTGCGAGGTCACGAGCAGCCTCGGGGGGTGGCTCTCTCCCGACCTGTGGTGAGTTGGTAATTCAACCGCTTGAATGATCCATATACAAACAGACCTAGTCCGTAATATTTGGCCGGGGCATCACAGCGACCTGTTAACAGCGCGCCTGCAAACCAAACAGTTGTCAACCTTTTAATAAAATCCGTGAACATTTAGATCGTGACAATGATTTTATCTTAACCAAGAAGACAAAGTGCACACTCCTTCTACAAAAACTAAATCGGTGAATTGTAGATTATTGTAACCTATAATTAAAGTCTAAAGGCAAGAGTAATTTAATGTAACTGTCCAAATTTCTTTTAATTTCTTTTAAAATTTCCTAATCCATTTTATTACTCCAATTCTATCAGCTATTGACGTATCAGAATATAAATGTTTTGACACGAACTTGATTGCTAATTTTGATTGATAGTTTTAATCTATTTCAGACAACCCTATGCAACCGCCATGCAGGGACACATCAGAAGGGTTGGACCATGCGAAAAGTTCAGTTGCACAAGCCCAGTTACATGGAAAACGAACTCTCCGTCGAGATCCGTCGGAGATCCTTTGTGATAAAGACTTCACCAAATCAACCACTCTTCAAGCTAAAATATTGACTACCTTGATGCCTCACACATCAAACAAGGCTTTTTTATGTGAAGAATGTGAGAAAGTATTTAGCCGGAAGAGTTATTTGTTGAGTCACTTGAGAACACACACGGGAAAAAAGCCATTTTCATGTGAAGAATGTAAGAAAGTATTTAGTCAGAAAAGTTACTTGTTGAGACACTTGAGAACACACACCGGAGAAAAGCCATTTGTGTGTGAAGAGTGTAAGAAAGTATTTAATCAGAAGAGTGCTTTATTGAGACACTTGAGAACACACACCAGAGAAAAGACATTTGCATGTGAAGAATGTAAGAAAGTATTTAATCAGAAGAGTGCTTTGTGTAGACACTTGAGAACACACACCAGAGAAAAGGCCTTTGCGTGTGAAGAATGTAGGAAAGTATTTAGTCAGAGGAGTCATTTGTTGAGTCACTTGAGAACACACACCGGAGAAAAGCCTTTTGCGTGTGAAGAATGTAAGAAAGTTTTTAGTCAGAAGATCAACTTGCTGGGACACTTGAGAACACACACTGGAGAAAAGCCCTTTGCGTGTGAAGAATGTAAGAAAGTATTTAGTCAGAAGTTTAACTTGCTGGTACACTTGAGAACACACACCGGAGAAAAGCCCTTTGCGTGTGAAAAATGTAGGAAAGCATTTAGTAGAAAGAGTGGTTTGTTGATGCACTTGAGAACACATACCGGAGAAAAGCCATTTGTGTGTGAAGAATGTAAGAAAGTATTTAGTAGGAAGAGAGATTTAGTTATTCACTTGACATTACACACAGGAGAAAAGCCCTTTGCGTGTGAAGAATGTCAGAAAGTATTTAATCAGAAGAGTCATTTGCTGGGACACCTGAGAACACACACCGGAGAAAAGCCCTTTGCATGTGAAGAATGTCATAAAGTATTTCGTCAGAAGAGTACTTTGTCGAGACACTTGAAAACACATACCAGAAAAAAGGCCTTTACGTGTGTAGAATGTAAGAAAGTATTTAGTCAGAAGAGTTATTTGTTCAGTCATTTGAGAACACACACCGGAGAAAAGCCCTTTGCTTGTGAAGAATGCCAGAAAGTGTTTCGTCAAAAGAGTGATTTGTTGAGACACTTGAAAATACACACCCGAGATAAGCCCTTTTAGTGTAAAGAATGTAAGAAAGTATTTAGTATGAAGTCTACCTTGTTGAGTCACTTAAGAAAACACACCGTATGAAAGCCCTTTATGTGTGTAAAATGTAGGGAAGCATATCGAAAGGATCACTTGTTTCATTTGAAAACACTTTTGTTTCGAAAGAAAATATTCTGTATAAGAATATCTTTGTTGAAACACTTGGGAATGAATGGTCGTTAGAAGAGAACGAGAAATCATTCAAAATGGTAACTAACACCTTCCTGTAATTTGCCTTCTATAAATCCACCAATTTTGTACGCTGAATTCAAATGGTATACAAAATTGGAAAAATCGCTTGAAATAGCTTCGTGCAAATATGCCATTGACACAATGTGTTAAACTGATATATCCTAATATATATATCGTAATTTAAATATTTGCAACGCTTCCGATCACAACATGCGTCATCTTACGTTGCGATCACCTTGCTATGACGCAATCACGATTGAATGGACTGACTTTGCTATTTACATACATATATGTATATATATATATATATACAGGTAGATTAATGTATCCATGACTGAAATACTTCAAGAGCTTTGTAATAAGAAAAGAGAGGTGGATTGTATTATATAATTTTTATTTTTAGTATCCAATTAATTATTTTGATTTTCTAATTTTTTATTTTATTTCAACCCAGCCCCCCCTAATTACTAAATTCTGGTTGCGCCACAAGGGTACCGGTATAGGTAAAAATTAAACATGTAGCGTTTAAAATTTCATTCTAAATGTAGAAGTTTCCTTACCTACAAATCGTGATGTTTTTTGAAAACAGTAAAATAGAAGCCAATATAAATAATTATAAAAATCAGTTAATAAAAACGAAGAAATAGCCTTTTAAACTGTTTATATTTTAACCGGACACGTTGAACTTTTGACTACTGCTGCATAATTCAGTTCAACTACGCTCTTTCCACGTGCATCACGTTAAATTAAATCATTAATCAACATTAAATGAAATACACATTAAAATAGAACAAGGATTTATACAATTTACTAAATTATTTATAGTGTTGGACTATTTTTTCTCGAACCCGTCCTATATTTGTGCAAATAAATTGAAATAAAATATTGAATTGTGTTTAATAAATAAATATGTAAAATATTTTTTAATTTACATTATCATATTATCCTCAAATAGTTCATGGTACATACTCATATATTAATTTAAGGGTGTTGTTACGTAAAATGTTTTATTACAATCTGAAAATGTAAGGAAAATAAATATTTTTTTAAAACATTTTTATTATTTAAGTCGAGTATTTATGACCACATGAACATAATCTATTAAAAAAGGATCAATATTCAAAATGAAATGTGTAACAAAGCGTATTTGGCAAAACTGTACGTAATACGCTATTTTCAAAAATGGAATTCCGCGCTACGAAACAAGATTTTGAAAAACATACCGAGAGATATGCAAGCTGAAAACAATTTCCTTGTGGTTCCAACTGCCATCAAAATTGGTGATTATGCTTCCAAATTTGGCACATTTTAAGGTCACTAAAGTCATGGTTTATATATCATAATTTATTATAATCCTATTGTGTCTTCTTTATGTTATTGAAAACCAGCATCTTTTATGGAAGGGGAATATATTGTTACATTGTTATTGGACATCTGTCGCTGGCTGATCAATCGGTGAGCATGAAAGTGTGGGTTCGGCTGAAATAAGTCATGTACATTTACCTTCAGCTGACGACCTTACTCTTTCACCTGTGGTACATTTATTAAGTGTTGAATAATGAAAGAGGTTAATTCAATAGGTTTGTTTAATGCAAAAGCTAATATCAAATTATAACAACCTCACCATTCTGGCATCAAATACAAATAACAAGGAATGTGGAATAATAATAAATAGCGAAGCATAGTTGATTCAATTCCTGCGGCAAGCTTCTTGGATGTGGAGTAATGCTAATGTTCACTATAAGACTATTCCTGCCTCCATGGTGGTAGTCAGTTTCTCCCGCTTGATATTACAATTAGACCAAAATGGTCACATAACCTTAAATTCCGTTAACTAACACACACATTTGATCCTCCAGAGCAAAGGATCGTGATCGTCACGCTGGATGGCCATCTTAAATCATCGCCCATCCCAGTTGTATCGCTACACCGACGTCAAATTACCGGGACATATACCCCGTGACCCGAAAAAGGAAATTGTCATTTCTGCATAGGAAGA